>JAPZIH010001181.1:0-54327 GCA_027410445.1 Discoglossus pictus
ACAACTGTACAACATGGAGTCCAGATGTGCCCAACTATACACTATGGAGTCCACATGATCACAACTGTACAACATGGAGTCCACATGATGACAACTGTACAACATGGAGTCCATATGTGCCCAACTATACACTATGGAGTCCACATGATCACAGCTGTATAACATGGAGTCCAGATGTGCCCAACTATACACTATGGAGTCCACATGATCACAACTGTACAACATGGAGTCCAGATGTGCCCAACTATACACTATGGAGTCCACATGATCACAACTGTACAACATGGAGCCCAGATGATCACAACTATACAGGATGGAGTCCACATGATCACAGATGTACAACATGGAGCCCAGATGATCACAACTATACACTATGGAGTCCACATGATCACAGCTGTACAACATGGAGTCCAGATATGCCCAACTATACACTATAAAGTCCACATGATCACAACTGTACAACATGGAGCCCAGATGTGCCCAACTATACACTACGGAGTCCACATGATCACAACTGTACAACATGGAGCCCAGATGTGCCCAACTATGCATTATGGAGTCCACATGATCACAACTGTACAACATCGAGCCCAGATGTGCCCAACTATACAACATGGAGTCCACATGATCACAACTGTACAACATGGAGTCCACATGATCACAACTGTACAACATGGAGTCCATATGTGCCCAACTATACGCTATGGAGTCCACATGATCACATCTGTACAACATGGAGTCCAGATGTGCCCAACTATACACTATGGAGTCCACATGATCACAGCTGTACTACATGGAGCCCAGATGTGCCCAACTATACACTATGGAGTCCACATGATCACAACTGTACAAAATGGAGTCCAGATGTGCCCAACTATACACTATGGAGTCCATATGATCACAACTGTACAACATGGAGCCCAGATGTGCCCAACTATACACTACGGAGTCCACATGATCACAGCTGTACAACATGAAGCCAAGATGTTCCCAACTATACATTATGGAGTCCACATGATCACAAATGTACAACATCGAGCCCAGATGTGCCCAACTATACACTATGGAGTCCACATGATCACAACTGTACAACATGGAGTCCACATGATCACAACTGTACAACATGGAGTCCATATGTGCCCAACTATACGCTATGGAGTCCACATGATCACAGCTGTACAACATGGAGTCCAGATGTGCCCAACTATACACTATGGAGTCCACATGATCACAGCTGTACAACATGGAGCCCAGATGTGCCTAACTATACACTATGGAGTCCACATGATCACAACTGTACAACATGGAGCCCAGATGTGCCCAACTATACACTATGGAGTCCACATAATCACAACTGTACAACATGGAGTCCAGATGTGCCCAACTATACACTATGGAGTCCACATGATCACAGCTGTACAACATGGAGCCCAGATGTGCCCAACTATACACTATGGAGTCCACATGATCACAACTGTACAACATGGAGTCCAGATGTGCCCAACTATACACTATGGAGTCCACATGATCACAACTGTACAACATGGAGTCCACATGATGACAACTGTACAACATGGAGTCCATATGTGCCCAACTATACACTATGGAGTCCACATGATCACAGCTGTATAACATGGAGTCCAGATGTGCCCAACTATACACTATGGAGTCCACATGATCACAACTGTACAACATGGAGTCCAGATGTGCCCAACTATACACTATGGAGTCCACATGATCACAACTGTACAACATGGAGCCCAGATGATCACAACTATACACGATGGAGTCCACATGATCACAGATGTACAACATGGAGCCCAGATGATCACAACTATACACTATGGAGTCCACATGATCACAGATGTACAACATGGAGCCCAGATGATCACAACTATACACTATGGAGTCCACATGATCACAGCTGTACAACATGGAGCCCAGATGTGCCCAACTATACACTACGGAGTCCACATGATCACAACTGTACAACATGGAGCCCAGATGTGCCCAACTATGCATTATGGAGTCCACATGATCACAACTGTACAACATCGAGCCCAGATGTGCCCAACTATACACCATGGAGTCCACATGTTCACAACTGTACAACATGGATTCCACATGATCACAACTGTACAACATGGAGTCCATATGTGCCCAACTATACGCTATGGAGTCCACATGATCACATCTGTACAACATGGAGTCCAGATGTGCCCAACTATACACTATGGAGTCCACATGATCACAGCTGTACTACATGGAGCCCAGATGTGCCCAACTATACACTATGGAGTCCACATGATCACAACTGTACAAAATGGAGTCCAGATGTGCCCAACTATACACTATGGAGTCCACATGATCACAACTGTACAACATGGAGCCCAGATGTGCCCAACTATACACTATGGAGTCCACATGATCACAACTGTACAACATGGAGTCCAGATGTGCCCAACTATACACTATGGAGTCCACATGATCACAACTGTACAACATGGAGTCCACATGATGACAACTGTACAACATGGAGTCCATATGTGCCCAACTATACACTATGGAGTCCACATGATCACAGCTGTATAACATGGAGTCCAGATGTGCCCAACTATACACTATGGAGTCCACATGATCACAACTGTACAACATGGAGTCCAGATGTGCCCAACTATACACTATGGAGTCCACATGATCACAACTGTACAACATGGAGCCAGGATGATCACAACTATACACGATGGAGTCCACATGATCACAGATGTACAACATGGAGCCCAGATGATCACAACTATACACTATGGAGTCCACATGATCACAGATGTACAACATGGAGCCCAGATGATCACAACTATACACTATGGAGTCCACATGATCACAGCTGTACAACATGGAGCCCAGATGTGCCCAACTATACACTACGGAGTCCACATGATCACAACTGTACAACATGGAGCCCAGATGTGCCCAACTATGCATTATGGAGTCCACATGATCACAACTGTACAACATCGAGCCCAGATGTGCCCAACTATACACCATGGAGTCCACATGATCACAACTGTACAACATGGATTCCACATGATCACAACTGTACAACATGGAGTCCATATGTGCCCAACTATACGCTATGGAGTCCACATGATCACATCTGTACAACATGGAGTCCAGATGTGCCCAACTATACACTATGGAGTCCACATGATCACAGCTGTACTACATGGAGCCCAGATGTGCCCAACTATACACTATGGAGTCCACATGATCACAACTGTACAAAATGGAGTCCAGATGTGCCCAACTATACACTATGGAGTCCACATGATCACAACTGTACAACATGGAGCCCAGATGTGCCCAACTATACACTACGGAGTCCACATGATCACAGCTGTACAACATGAAGCTCAGATGTTCCCAACTATACATTATGGAGTCCACATGATCACAAATGTACAACATCGAGCCCAGATGTGCCCAACTATACACTATGGAGTCCACATGATCACAACTGTACAACATGGAGTCCACATGATCACAACTGTACAACATGGAGTCCATATGTGCCCAACTATACGCTATGGAGTCCACATGATCACAGCTGTACAACATGGAGTCCAGATGTGCCCAACTATACACTATGGAGTCCACATGATCACAGCTGTACAACATGGAGCCCAGATGTGCCCAACTATACACTATGGAGTCCACATGATCACAACTGTACAAAATGGAGTCCAGATGTGCCCAACTATACACTATGGAGTTCACATGATCACAACTGTACAACCTGGAGCCCAGATGATCACAACTATACACAATGGAGTCCACATGATCACAGCTGTACAACATGGAGTCCAGATGTGCCCAACTATACACTATGAAGTCCACATGATCACAACTGTACAACATGGAGCCCAGATGTGCCGAACTATACACTATGGAGTCCACATGATCACAGCTGTACAACATGGAGCCCAGATGTGCCCAACTATACACTATGGAGTTAACATGATCACAGCTGTACAACATGGAGCCCAGATGTGCCCAACTATACATTATGGAGTCCACATGAACACAACTGTACAACATGGAGCCCAGATGTGCCCAACTATACACTATGGAGTCCACATGATCACAACTGTACAACATGGAGTCCAGATGTGCCCAACTATACACTATGGAGTCCACATGATCACAGCTGTACAACATGGAGCCCAGATGTGCCCAACTATACACTATGGAGTCCACATGATCACAACTGTACAACATGGAGTCCAGATGTGCCCAACTATACACTATGGAGTCCACATGATCACAACTATACACTATGGAGTCCACATGATCACAACTGTACAACATGGAGTCCAGATGTGCCCAACTATACACTATGAAGTCCACATGATCACAACTGTACAAGATGGAGCCCAGATGTGCCCAACTATACACTATGGAGTCCACATGATCACAGCTGTACAACATGGAGCCCAGATGTGCCCAACTATACACTATGGAGTCCACATGATCACAGCAGTACAACATGGAGCCCAGATGTGCCCAACTATACACTATGGAGTCCACATGATCACAACTGTACAACATGGAGTCCAGATGTGCCCAACTATACACTATGGAGTCCACATGATCACAACTGTACAACATGGAGTCCACATGACACGCCCACTGTCAAAATGTCTGTCACTTTAACAGCAAAAATGTGTAAATATTAAATATTATACATTCATATAAATGTAATCCAGCCGGTATGTTTATATGTGATATTACACATGTTATAATAATGTAATCCAGCAGTAATAACATATACATGTCTAATATTACACATATTTATATTACTATTAATCTAATCTAGCAATAAGAATTATAAATAAAGATTAAAGATAACTATAATAATAATCTCTCCCTCACATTGGCCCTCATTCAATTGCAATTTGGCCAATTGAATAGGGCTCTAAATAAGCACATAGCATATATTTTTTAAAGAAGTTTTTAGTTAGTAAACATTTATCCATAAGCAAGGTTTTCACTAACTAAAAACTTCTTTAAAAATATATATGCTATGTGCTTCTTTAGGGCCCTATTCAATTGGCCAAATTGCAATTGAATGAGGCCCCTTGTGTATAATCAGTCTCCTCTTGGTCCTGAAGCAAATACAGGTAACTGTGATTTTCCCTCCTTTTTCCAGCATGCTGATTGGCTGTAGAAGTTATCAGGGTTTTTTTGCTCAACCAATCATATTTTCAACTCTGCTCCCACCTCTTTGCTTTCCTCTGACAGTTTAGATTAGAGCAATCAAAATAATATTCCCGCCTCTGTGGATAGAGTAATTCTGATTGGCTGCTGAACCTGCTCATTATCTGTGTTCAGACAATTAGGATTTGAGTTCTCTCAGAGCTTGCAAACACAGCACAAATTTATTACTGTGGAGAAAAATGTGCATTTTATTCTAATATTACACATCATTATATTAATACTAGCGACCTGCCAGTCAAAAAATGACGACAATAAGATTGTAAGGCAGGTAATGCTGTTTGGTCGAGACCTTAATTTTGTTGGTGTTCCGAGATCCTTTGGCGCTCATTGTGAGGCTGTTGGTTGTTTGTGTGCTATGAGCATCTTTTTTTTTTTTTTTGTATGCTAATGAAATAATGACTAAAATAATAAATGAATATACTTTACCTATTTTGAAGTAATATATGCAGGAAGCATTGTGTTCAAGAGCTGGCAATCTGTTTTCATGTTGCTGCAGCATACAATGTGTGTTTTCAGTGCTGTGGAGCTGAGGTGTAAGTGTCATGACTGTGTGCAGTTTGTAGTGTAAATAGTGTGCGTGCGCGAGGCAAATCCATTAGGGCACTTCCGCATTGTTTAAGTTAGTGTTGTAAAATGGCGCCTAATTTGTGGTACGCGGCTATGGCTGATTTTGCGTCCTTGTTCTTGGACGTCGTCCGGCTTTTTCGGGAAAATACGTATGTGTTTCGTGGTGTTTTGCATGTTTAGGGTCCTGTAGCCTCGTTTTCGTTTTTTCGGCGGCCCTTTTTTCTCTTGCTTAGGGGATTTTTGGGTGTCTAAACTCTTGTATTTCGACTTAAATTGAGGTGTAACTTAACTCTCAGAGGTCGTGGGTGCCCTCCTTGCTGTGGGTAAGCTTTTTATGTGTTTGTTGTGTGTATTTATTGTGTTATTTATGTTTTCATGTGCACGTGTTTCGGGCGCTAGGGTCATATTTTTGCGTGGTCGTAATGTTTATTTTTCTAAGTCCCGTGGCTCGTACTTGTGTATGCTAAGTCCGTACATTTTGCGGTCGAAGTGGGAGCCTCCACCTCTGCGGCCCTTGCTACGCGAGGGTCGCAGGCTCGCTACACGAGCCCGCAATGTTAGCAACAACCCGCTTGCTCACAACTATTTATGTGACTAGGAAATTGCTGGTCAAAAAAAGGAATTGCTGGTCAAAATATGCTGTTTGCCTCCGGCTCTTGAGCATTTTCCGTCCTTCCTAATAGTGTATTTTGTACCTCGTACATTCCTGGGTAAAAGTCTTATGTGCCAGCGGTGTTTTGCGTGGTTAGGGGTCGTGTAGCCTCGTTTTCATTTTTTTTTACGTCTTTTTTTTGTCGCTCAGGCGATTTTCAAGTGCAGAAACTCTGAAAACTGTGTTTGAATTCTCGTGCAACCTCACTCCCAGACGTCCTGGCTGTCCCCCCGTGCTGTGTGTGATGTTTTTTTCTTTTTTGTTTTTTCTTTGTGTTTTTGTTGTTTTTGGATGTGTGCGGTTCGGCCGCTAACGTCGTATTTTTTCGACCTCTGATTTTTTTTTTCTCTAAGTCCCGAGGCTCGTATTTGTTTTTTTCTAAGTCCCGCTTTTCAGCCTTATGTGCCTGGCGGTGTTTTGTGTGGTTATGGGTCGTGTAGCCTCGTTTTCATTTTTTTTCAGTCACCATTTTTTTTCTCACTTAGGCTATTTTGTGTGATGTTTTTTGTTTGTTTTTTGTTTTTTGTGTGTGTTTTCCAATGTGCGTAGTTTGGCCGTTAACTATTTTTTCTTCCTCGTTTCTTTTCTTTTTTTTTTCTAAGTCCCGTGGGTCGTATTTTTTAAGTACCGCTTTCCTTTCCAAAGAGTTACGGGGCTGTTTTTTTTGCAGGCAATTTTGTCAAGCTGCTACGGCTCTGGCTCTATGAATTGTATAATTGAGCTTTCTGTTCATCTGTTGTCCTGCGGGTCATGTGTAAGTCGTGCGGGGATGATGCGTAAGTCCTGCGGGGTCATAGGGATGAGCGCTCATCTCCAACAGTGCAATGAGCGCTTTTGGCGCTCATTGCCTGGCTGCAATCGCCAGTATTAACATTGGGTTACCAACGGTTTTTGGCAAGGCCGGGCTGCTGAGAACTATATAAGTGATATGCTTCCCCACTACATATAAGGCCCACATGTGCCTCCCCAGATAAAACCCCATGCTTCTCTCCTTTATATTAGACCCACATGTGCCTCCCCAGGTGAGACCCCATGCTGCCCGCTTCATTAGACCCCCATATGCCCACCCCCTTCCCAGATAAGCCATTATGCTTCCCCTTCATATTACACCCACACCATTATATTTCATTTTTCAAGATTCCCTCAACACAGGGTCTCTACCAGATGACTGGAGTAAAGCCGATGTGATACCTATATTTAAAAAGGGAGCAAGAGCAAATCCGGAGAATTATAGACGAGTGAGCCTCACTTGTGTAATGGGGAAGCTTTTATAAGGGTTAATAAGGGATAATATACAAGAATATGTATATTTGAACAGGGTTATAAGTAGGTGTCAACATGTATTTATGAGGGATATGTCATGTCAAAAAAATCTAATTAGTTTCCATGAGGAGGTTAGTAGGAACCTGGATCAAGGCAACTCAGTGGATTTAGTATTTTTAGATTTTGCACAGGCTTTTGATACAGTGCCACATGGGAGACTATTGTGCAAACTAATAGATACAGGAATTGCAGTAAATATCTGCTCATGGATTGAGAGCTGGCTAAAAGACAGGAAGCAAAGGGTTGTTGTTAATGGAACATACTTGGATTGGACTAATGTGGTAAGTGGGGTTCCTCAGGGTTCAGTATTAGGTCCTCTCCTTTTTAACATATTTATTAATGACTTAGTGGTGGGACTGGAAAGTAGTGACACGAAGTTGTGCAAGGTAATTAAATCAGATAATGATGTGCTTTCCCTCAAAAGGGATTTACATAAAATTGAGTAAAGGGGCATCTAAATGGCAGATGAGATTTAATACGAATAAATGTAAAGTTATGCATCTGGGAAGGAAAAATAGCCATGCAATTTATAATCTTAAAGGAGCAAATCTAGGGGTATCAGATATAGAAAGGGATTTGGAGGTGCTTGTGGAAAACTACCTAAGTAACAGTGCTCAAAGCCAATCAGCAGCTGCAAAGGCAAATAAAATATTAGCATGTATTAAGAAGGGTATAGAAGCAAGGGAAGCAAATATAATTCTTCCCCTATACAAATCTCTAGAATATGGAGTACAATTTTGGGCAAAACTTCACTAAAAGGACATTTTAGAGCTGGCAAAGGTAAAGAGGAGGGAAACAGAACTAATAAGGGGAATAGAGGGACTAAGTTATGAAGAAAGACTAACCAAATTACGCTTATTTTCTCTAGAAAAAAGGTGTCTAAGAGGAGATATGATTACCCTATATAAATACACTAAGGGTCAGTATAAAGATTTGTCAAGGGAGCTTTTTGTGCCAAGAGGTTTTCAACTGACAAGAGGACATCCCTTGAGGTTAGAAGTAAAAGATTCCACCTTAAAGAAAGAAAAGGGTTCTTCACAGTAAGGGTGGTTAATCTGTGGAATTCTCTACCAGAGGAGGTGGTGACAGCGGATTCAATAGATAACTTTAAAAGGGGACTGGATTTATTTCTAATTAAAAGGGAATTCAGGGTTATCCTAGATAATTAGAGATAGAGTATTGATCCAGGGAGAAATCCAATCACCAGTATCTGGGGTCAGGAAGAAATTCATTCTCTGGTCTATAATCCTCCGGATTTGCTCTTGCTCCCTTTTTAAATTTAGGTATCACATCTGCTTTACTCCAGTCATCTGGTAGAGACCCTGTGTTGAGTGAATCTTGAAAAAAAACAATCAAACAAAAAGAAACACTGCCACACAACTCTTTCTTATACATTAAATTATCTAAATATAAGAATAAGAGGGGTTCAAAAATGTAACTCACAAATTATACTTCTTTGTACTTTGTAGGGCTTCTTTATTTGATGTAAAGCAGTATTGTTGAAATCAATGTCCTAAAAAATTAAGCAATAATACCGGAAATCTTATTTTTGAATGTGTTTATGAAACAGAGCTACACATAATACAAAGACAGGACAACTGAGTTGAGTATCATAATCCAAAGATCATATAATCTAGATTGGATTCGGAAACCATTTAGAAGTAAAGTGTCAAACCTTTCATAAATTCCTCTAATTTAAGATATTGAGTGTTAGTGGTATATTTTAATATTTTAAATCTCTTTCCTATATGTGGCAAAACTATTGCTATATGTAATGTAAACATATGTATATATACAGTATAAAATGATCTTTTAAAACCTGAACAATTAATCTGGTCCCAATAAAAAGTCCTTTTTCTGGGTTCATATTTTGCAGTAACATCATGATTGCCCCTTTTTGAGCTGCAAAATATATGGTGGCATTCCAGATGATGTTAATTCATTTATAAATTCAGTTCGTCATCAGCTAGTACACAATCTGCACGGTAATACGTTTTTTTGTTCCATCTATTAATTCCAAAATGTAATTATTCAGAAGCAATGGATCTTTATTTTTCAATGTTAATATTACTTTGTGTGCAAGTTCTGAGTAGCCATTGCTAATATTTCCATTTTGGAATAAAGCTGATATTATGGAATCTTTATAAATTATTGCCAATGGACTTTCCACAGTATCCACAGGTAAATTACTTATTACCTCTGTTTTGCCTTCACCAATTTTAATTAACCAATCATTTAATTAATTTTGGCCTTCTGATCTCATATTTTTCTCTAATTTAAGATGCCTTTATACAAGATTACTCAATGTCTGTTCGATTTCCATGGACAATAACAGGTAATGTCTGCCTAACATGGCCACCTAACAACATCACCTTCCCCCAAAGGTAAATCATTAGCCATGACTTCATGAAACAAATAATCAATACATTGCAGAGCATGGCAAAACATCATTGTTGCCTCATCAATTATAATTAATTACATTTTTTTTAGATTTTTAGCTTGAAATTATGTCATTCTAATATCTGAGACTGATGTTTTTCTAAAATGGGAACTGGAAGTTTAAATCTACTATGTACAGTTCTACCACCATCCAACAAAAGTCCAGCAAGTCTTTGAAAAGGGTAGTGCTATTTCACCTTTACCTCTAATAAACTCATCAATAAATTAAATAGATAAGTTTTGCCCGATCCACCGGGTCCATCTAGATAGAAATAACGCTCCTTGAGCAAGTCATCATCTAGTGCTTGTTGGATGGCGTTAAATGCTTCCAATTGTAATATATTTAAAGTGGCTAATTTTTTTCTGCTTTTTGTTTTTCCACAACAGAGTCATACTCTTCATAGTTTAGTTCCTCTATAATTCCTTACCCTGGGAGATTTACAACTTAATCCATGACAAAGAAATACCTCTTGAATGTCCATTAGTCCTTTCAATTCTGCCATGGACTCACTATAATGTTTTAAAAGTCTTCACACATATTTAATTAAAATGTCTGCCACTCATTGCAAGCCTCCCCCCTCCTCTACGTTGCGGGCCTCGTGATGAGTGCCTTCGGTGCTCATTGCAAGCCTCTCTCTCACCTCTACTTTAAGGGCTTTGTGATGAGTGCCTTCGGAACTCATCGCAAACCACGCAACAATTCAGCTACTTCTCTCTCTTTCTCTCTCTCTGTCACGCTCTCTCTCTTTTTCTCTCTCTCTTTCTCTCTCTCTCTCTCTCTCTCTCTCTCTGTCACGCTCTATCTCTCTTTCTCTGTCTCTCTCTCTCTCTCTCTTTCTCTCTCTCTCTCTCTCTGTCACGCTCTCTCTCTCTCTTTCTCTCTCTCTCTGTCTCTCTCTCTCTCTCTGTCACGCTCTCTCTCTCTTTTTCTCTCTCTTTCTCTCTCTCTCTCTCTGTCACGCTCTCTCTCTTTTTCTCTCTCTCTTTCTCTCTCTCTTTCTCTCTCTCTCTCTCTCTTTTTCTCTCTCTTTCTCTCTCTCTTTTTCTCTCTCTTTCTCTCTCTCTCTCTCACGCTCTCTCGCTCTTTTTCTCTCTCTTTCTCTCTCTCTCTCTCTCTCTCTCTCTGTCACGCTCTCTCTCTCTTTCTCTCTCTCTTTCTCTCTCTCTTTCTCTCTCTCTCTCTCTCTTTTTCTCTCTTTCTCTCTCTCTTTTTCTCTCTCTCTCTTTCTCTCTCTCTCATGCTCTCTCTCTTTTTCTCTCTCTTTCTCTCTCTTTCTCTCTCTCTCTCTCTCTCTCTGTCACGCTCTCTCTCTCTTTCTCTCTCTCTTTCTCTCTCTCTTTCTCTCTCTCTCTCTCTCTTTTTCTCTCTTTCTCTCTCTCTTTTTCTCTCTCTCTCTTTCTCTCTCTCTCATGCTCTCTCTCTTTTTCTCTCTCTTTCTCTCTCTCTCTCTCTCTCTCTCTCTCTCTCTCTCTCTCTCTCTCTCTCTCTCTCTCTCTCTCTCTCTCTCTCTCTCTCTCTCTCTCTCTCTCTGTCACCCTCTGTATCTCTCTCACACAATCTCAAACCCACCGACTCCTAGACTTGCTGTATTAATTTTCAGAGTTTTTTAAAGACCTCTCTCTGGCACTTAATTATCCTTTTACAGTTCCTATTGGTCCCTATGGCTGTTGCGCAGTCTGAAATTGCTGGATGATGTAACATTGCGAGCGCCATATAATCACGCCTCCTGAAATCTTACTTATGAAGGCATGGTTTACGTATAGAGGCTGAGAGATTTAAGCTGTGGGTCAGAGATAATAGAATACATCTAGAAGTTTAGATAAAAAAGCACCCGCAGCCACATTTTCTATTTGAAGTAACTGACGTTGCTATAATAGAATAGGGCTCAGTGTAAATCTTGCACGCCGTAATGTGCGAGTCTGCCTTGTTCTATAACAATATGAGAAATGGGGTCAACTTTTTAATGGTGTAACTATATAAAATATGGATTTAAATAGGGCCCTATGTCTACTCAATATACTTACTATGAAAAAGCCTTTATCTAGATACAGTATGTCTGGATGGTATAGATCCCACTGCTATTATCACCATACTCTTGGGTGGACAAACCCTCAATTTTATGATTTTATTGTCTACATATGTACATCCTACCATATGTATATGGACAACTCATATGTTCATATATATATATAAAGAGATGAAGCCTATAAAAGTCTCCTTCAAGCCTGTCCATTCCTCAGTTCCTCCTTATACCTATCTGCTCCTTATACCTCTCTGCTCCTTATACCAAACTCATCTCATCACTTTTCTCTGGAATGTCTCCTTACTGATCCATACAGTACTATAGATGTTTATCGGGTAAATCGTTTCTCACTAGGGCACTCCTATGTAACAAAATGCCACACAACATAAGAAAAATCCCTAATCTTACTGTTTTCCAGGCTCAGCTTATAAATCTACTCCATAGAGAGATTTCCAACAGCTCCAATAAGGACATTAATTTTAAGAAAATTAGTAATAAAATACCTTTCATATACAATTACCAGGGTCACCTCTAGTAATGTTGGATCCCAGTAACAATACAATAACCATGGTCCCCAACCAGACGCACGCCCATTTCCCCACATCCCATAGTCAGCAGTTGCCTTAACTGCACATATTATAATGAAATATCATAATCTGATTCCCTTATTAAATGAGTATATTCATAGACTTGGGAAGTATAACTCATCCTTGCACCGGTAATATATATGGACAAACCTATCTAACACATAGGAGACAGACAGGCTATTCTTCGGAAGTCACAATATATTAAAACATGTCTTAAATTATTCAAAATAGTGCCATTTTGATTTGATTATACCTTACTGCAATCTGTCCAATAGACAGAATAGTGGTTTTCACTGTACCTCACTTAAAACTATATACAAGAGAGAGAAAAATAAAAAAAATCCCTTGTGATATGACTAAAAGTCCTTAGATGTCTTCTGCGTTTCCTTCTTCAATGTATCTGATGTCACTTCCAACTGATGGATCAAAAATAAAAATAAGTGTAATAACATTTGTATAAAGTTATTGTAATCACACTCACCTCACACTCGTCGGTGCGCAGTGTATGGGCTATCTATAGGTCTATATGTCCTTCAATCAGGTACAAAGTGCTGGCTTACTTCAACCTTTCATGATCAATTGTAATCTTCTCCAGTGGTGTTTGACGAAAATTGAAACCAGTCCTAAAAACTCAATGTTCAGACAACTGGCCCATTGAAGAACCCAAATACCACCACCAATGTGTTTTGTCTGTCTCACCTTCCTTAAGACTCTTATATTCAGATGTAACATAATGCCTGTACACAGATATAGACCAGATATAGGATATAGGTGTATATTAGCTGTTTTGTTAATACTATAATTTTTTACAATGATTATTACACTTAGAAGTGGTGTTTTTATGTTTCATGGTTCTTCAGTTGGAAGTTGCACCAGATGCAGTGACGAAGGTAAAGGAGAAGACATCTAAAGACTTAATGACTTTTTTTTCTCTCTCTCCAAAGACATCGTAGATAAAAGCTTGGTAATTATGAGTGTTATATGGTACTAGCGACTTGCCCGTCAAAAAATGACGGTCAATAAAAGAAAGTGTTGAAATGCTGTTTGTCACACAATGTGAGTGTACTGTGTGCCTCAAGTAACAAAATTCCTCAAAAAGCAGAAATCTACATGACATAAAATAAGAAAAACTAAAATCACCAAAAATAAAAAATGTACATTACAGAACAAAAAAAAAAACCTAAGTGACCAAAAATAAAAAAAGAAACATTACAGAAAAAAAAAAAAAAAACAATACAACCTCTCGTCACTACAAAATGTGTTAAAAAATTACACACCTGAAAATGAAATACATATAATACATACATATAATACAATACAACAAATTAAATAAAATACAATACAATACAATTCAATAAAATACAATACAATACAATTCAATTAAATACAATACAATTCAAGAAAATACAATACAACCCTATGTAATATACATGCCACTATCTAATATACATGCCAATATCTAATATACATCCCACTATGTAATATATAATACTATGTAATAATATATCCCCCTATCTATGTAATATACAATACATGCTATCTATATATATATAGCTACCCTAATTGTAAGCTACAATAAAATAATTAAGATCACTTACCTTTGAGATGTTTCTTCAGATCAGCAACCTACGGCAAAAAAAGATTCAAAAAATTAATACAACACGTTTACATAAAATACCAAAACATTCTAAACATTCTAAATATTCTAAATATTATACTCACCTTTCCAGCATGTCACGTCCCAGCATGTCACGTCCTCCATGTTCCGTCCTCTATGTTCCGTCGGCCATCTTTTCCGTCTTGTCTGGCGGTACTTCTGTAAAAAAAAAACATTACATTAGTAAACATAAAGCAAAGTTAAATAAACACAATCTACATTATACTTACCTTTCCGCGATGTCTCCGGCCTCCTCGTCTTCTCCGGAAGCATCAGCGCCTTTAAAAAAAAACAAAAAAAAACGACACACATCCGCCCTGGCGGATGTCTCAGACGCTAATGACCTTCCTATGGAGTATTCCAGACTAAAATCAAATTCAGCCAATGAGAAGACCCCATTTGTGAACCAATTAAAAAAGTAAAAAGTATACACCCCAAAATACAACGCTGATTGGATAACACACCTTTCAATCTTTATTTGAACCAATCCTAAGGCTTTATTGCCATCAGCCAATCACAATTTAATATACCCCCACGTACTGATTGGTGAAGACATCTGCGCCTTCCCATTGGCTGTAATATTGATTGATATTAAAAGTAGCCAATGAGAATGCGCAAATCTTTCACCAATCAGTACGTGAGGGTGTATTCCATTGGGATTGGCTATTGTCAGTGCAACCAATCAGAATGCGCAGAGGCTCCAACCAATCACCCTGTGGGGGTGTATTCCATTGTGATTGGCTGAAGGCATCTGCGCCTTGTGATTGGTTTAAATAAAGATTGATAGGTGCATTATCCAATCAGAGTGGGATTTTAGGGTGTATCCCTTTCTGATTGACTCACACATTGGCGCCTCCTGATTGGGTGAATTTGATAGACATCGTTTTCAACCAATCAGGTGGCTGATCGCAATGTACATCTGCAAAGGTAAGTGGTCTTAATTTTTTTATTTTAGCTTAGACTTAGATTACTTAATATATAGATAGCATTTATTGTATGTTAGCTAGGGGTTTTATATAGATAGCATATGATGTATTGTATATTAAATTGTGTTATTTATTTAGATAGATTGGGAATGTATTATTATATAGATAGGATGTATATTAGATTATGCTATTTATTTAGATAGATTGGGTATGTATTATTATATAGATAGGATGTATATTAGATTATGGTATTTATTTAGATAGATTGGGAATGTATTATTATATAGATAGGATGTATATTAGATTATGCCATTTATTTAGATAGATTGGGTATGTATTATTATATAGATAGGATGTATATTAGATTATGGTATTTATTTAGATAGTTTGGGAATGTATTATTATATAGATAGGATGTATATTATATTATGCTATTTATTTAGATAGATTGTGTGATGTATGTTAGATAGTGGTGTATTGTATTGTAATTGTATGTAATCGTATTGTAATTGTATGTATTTGTATTGTATGTATTTGTATTGTATGTATTTGTATTATATGTATTTGTATTATATGTATTTCCTTTTCAGGTGTGTATTTTTTTTTTCTGTAGGGAGGGGGGGGGTGTAATGTTTTTTTTTTCTGTAATGTTCCTTTTTTATTTTTGGTGACTAAGGTTTTTTTATTTTGTGTAATGTAGTTTATTTGTTTTGTGAGTTAGGTTTTTTATTTGATGTAATGTAGTTTATTTTTTTATTTTGTGACTTTAGGCTTTTTTATTTTCTGTAATTAGAGTGGTGGGGGTTAATAGGGGGTAGGTAGTGTAGATGTTAATAGGTTAGTGTAGAAGGTGTTTAGTTGATATTTAATGTTTTATTGGGGGTGGTATAGTGCAGTATAGTGTTTATCCTTAGTGTCATGATGGTCCTTGAGGACCATCATGGCACTTATGTGGTTAATGTAGTGTTATAATAGGCCCATAATGGTGTTAATATACCCTTATGGGACTGATGGGGTTAAATAGAGGCTTATGGAGGTCTGTATTGACCCCCATGAGTGACAGGGTTAATGAAGGGCTTATGGGGGTCTGTATTGACCCCCATGAGTGACAGGCTTAATGAAGGGCTTATGGGGGTCTCTATTGACCCCCATGAGTGACAGGGTTAATGAGGGTTTTATGGGGGTCCGTATTGACCCACATGATTGACAGGGTGACAGTGTTAATTTTGTTTTCTTTTACAACGGGTCCTTTAAGGACCTTTATGGTCCTTTAAGGACCTGTAACACAGGAATTTTGAATTTTGATTGCAGCGGGGGTCCCCGATCACGTGCAATCGGGACCCCCACTGCGATTGTTAATGTGGGGTTAATGCAGGGCTCGGAGCTTATCTTGGATCCCGTGGGGTAATGCGGGTTTCCAAGCTTATCTCCGATCACTTCTTGGGTAACTTGTGGGTGGCTGAGCGGTCCTGGTTCTTTGAGCCTCGTTTTCATTTTTCGGCGGCCATTTTTTCTCTCGCTTTTGTTGTGTCTAAACAGATATAGACAGTGTGAACTCGGGAATTTGTACTTAAATAAAGGTGTAACTTCACTTTCAGAGGTCCTGGGTGCCCCCCCCCCTTGCTATGGGTAAGCTTTTTATGTTGTTTTTGTGAGTATTTGGTGTGTTTTGAGTGTTTTTAGGTGCGCGCAGTTCCGCCATTTTTCGTGCGTGTGGGTGTTTGTTACGTTAAGGTTGGTTCTGAGGTTAATGCAGGTTTCCGAGGTGAGCCTCGTTTTCGTTTTTTTCAGCGGCCATTGTTTCTCTCGCTTAGTAGATTTTCATGTGTCTGAACTCGGGAATTTGGACTTAAAAACACTTTCAGAGGTCCTGGGTGCCCCCCCTTGCTATGGGTAAGCTTTTTGTGTCGTTTTTGTAAGTATTTGGATAATCACCTCCCCAAGACACAAGCTCTAGATGAGACCTCTAGGTATATTATACCTCTAGGGGCCCATAAGAAATCTTATAAAACCTCTCCAGTGATCGGTGATGTAAAGTCACTGGATGACTGTACTGGCCCCAGGTAAGTGAGGACAATCATCACTGAGCACTATAGATGGGCTATAAGTTACACTTCATGTTTAGCTCTTTTGTACAGGTGAGAGGATCTCTTTAGTAAAAACTCTACATGTTTGTTACATATGTAACATACCAACAACATGTACGGGTGATGCAAGACAGGAATATAATAGTATTGTTAGAGAAAAAATCCAGTCTGTATATTCTATTCACCTTAAAACATTGGTTTAATTAAACCCCATGCTTATCACTGGCATGCTTGTATTCATTACTTAGCTCTGCTCTACCAACTCCACTGGAAACCTGTTACACTTCTTTACTTCCCTTTTATAAAGCTGTACTTTCTAACATTACCCCTAAATCTTCTATCATTCAACTTCAGATCATGACCTCTTGTTATTTTGCACCCCTCCTTTTCTTGATGTATTTGGAGGTTTCTATTTTTTCACACCTCTCCAAAGTTGGTACTAGGACCAGTGCCGATCCATGAGACCTTATCTGTCAGGATGAGGAGGACCTAACACTTTATACATAACGCTTCCATTACCTACAGTTATTGATAGATTATTGATGTAGAAAAATGCAGTCATTTCATATAAGAGCAAAACAAAATTAAAATTAAATGTATAACAAGTAATATCACTTGTGCATTGGAAGGTAATGAGGCACTACCAAGATCACAAAGATTGAGAGTCATTGGTCTAATATATACACTATAAGGTCATGGAGTCTCCTTATAACTTCTCTCTTTTAGACCCTGCAACATTTTGGTCGACCCCCTTTGAATTGTTTCTTATGTTTTATTATACTTTGAAGATCAGGTCTCTAGAACTGGACAACATATCTAGGTATTGTCTGGCCAGAGGTCTATGGCGTGACCTTTATCTGTTGCTAATTCATCTGACAACAAAGTATCTTACTGGCTTTGCCAACAGCTTTGTTGTCTTTTTTTTCTCCTAATTGTGGATCATTTACATAATAACCTTTGTTATTTAACTGCCCACAAAGAGAACGTAACCATGGTAGCCTTTTGTTATTGAGTTTAATATGTATTTATTTGTTTACATCTGTATATAGCACCTACATACAATATGCATCACATTGCTATACAGCAGTATGTCCTTGTATTGAGATATATTGGATTACACTTTGCTGAATATAATAGAGCACAAAACATATTAATCTAATCAGATAAAAGCTGTGAAATCAAATTAATGTTACCAAAGTCCATACCTTCTGTAACATGCATAGAAAGCACATTTCTAGAAAGAGATAACAATGGCTACACCATTTTTTGAGGTTGAAAAAACTATATATGGCAGCAGAAGTTCTATGTTGGCCAAGGTGCAGAAGGAGATAGATCGGCTTATGCTCCTAGAGCACGAATGGGTGACATGTGAAGATAAACCTTAGCATCCTTTGGTAAATCTAATCCATTATTTTGAATTCTAGTCCAGTAGACTTTTGTTTTCTAGATTATACATTGCCAGTGGTAGAGTATTATAAAGTGTCAATGGCAGCAATGAAACTACAACAATACTATTCCAGTTATGTTTCTTTACCTTCTTGGTGCTCATAGACTGGGAATTTGTGGCAGGAGTTCTGTTCAGGTCCAAAAATGGTGGTTGGATCACTTATAGTACACTTGCATTTATTTTGTACAACATAAAAATAGTGGGATCCACCACTCCAAGGAAACATTTTAGGGGAGATATGAACCAGTAGACCCATCTAATCTGCCAATTATATTGATATATATATATATATATATATATATATATATATATATATATATATATATATATATATATATTTTTTATAAATTCTCATAATATTCTTAGATATCAAGACACACTTAAAATCCTATACTATATTTTTCCACTATATCCTACAGTTTTTGGGTAGTAAGACATTCGACAGTATTATTGCAGATACCACATACTTGACTGATCTTCCAATTTAAAATATATAAATATTTACATTACTTCTTTTAGATTGTAGAATCTGTTACACATTTTACAGCAAATAACAACAATTGTAAGTTTTCTCTTGCATCTAATTATAATATCATTAATTAAAATCTTAAACTAAACTAATTTCCCCTTACCCCTGAAGGCATGGACCAGAAGAATCTGACCATTTTGAGTTATTTTGTCATTAAAGGGTTATCAAACATTCCAGAGTTACAGACTCCAATTTTCCTTCTGGTTCTACTTATTTATTTTACCATTCTTGGTGGTAACACAACAATTCTTCTACTCATCTGCCTGGATCCTCACCTGCACACTCCCATGTACTTTTTCTTGGGGAACTTGTCCCTCCTTGATATATCATCCACCACCGTCACTCTACAATCAACCCTTGTGGCATTTATAACTGGGGATAGCACAATGTCTTTTCTTGGTTGCATGTCACAGATGTTTATATTTTCATGCTTGGCAGAAAATGAACTATTTCTACTTACATCGATGAGCTATGATCGCTATGTGGCCATCTGTAACCCATTACATTATCCAATGATCATGAGATATAGAATTTGTATTCTGTTGGTCGTTGTCTGTTTCTTGGCCTCATTGATGTCGTTCACACCTTATATTGTACTGTTGGCAGAATGTTCCTGCTATGTATCCAACGTAATCAACCATTTCTTCTGCGACCTAGTACCACTCATGAAGCTATCTTTTTGTGACACCTCTGTTCTAGAGATGCTGATCCTTACACAAGGAATGGTCATTTCGTTTCTCACTCCATCTTCTCTAACATTCATCTCTTATGTTTTCATTATTGGCACCATCCTGAAGATCCATTCCAGCACTGGGAGGAGTAAAGCCTTCTACACGTGTTCCTCACACCTCACGGTCGTCCTTCTTCTCTATATGACTCTCTTCTGCCAATACTTGAGACCAATCTCTATAGACAGCTTGGAGTCCAACAAAATTTTCTATTTTTTTAACACAGCTCTTGTCCCAATGCTAAACCCTCTGATTTACAGCTTGAAAAATAAAGATGTAAAGTCAGCACTGAGGAGACAATGGAAATTATTCAAAAACACTGATTAAAGCAGCAGGGAAATAATTTCTATTACATCTGAGAGAGAGTATTAAATAATAAACTGCTTTCAATGTATAATTTCCTATTTTTGTTTTGTTCCTATCAATGTACCAGTGTAATTGATCTTTGAGTGACAGATTTATGGGAACTTTTTCATGTTCCAGAGACTGGCTGTAATTTAATCATTTTGTTATATATCTGTTTAGACACAACATATGTGAGCAGATTTCTAGAAATATATGGAATCTGTGTTATTTTTTTCAAATTTTCTAGTGATATGTGTGTTATTATTGTATTTGATGCATACAAGTTTTAATGTAATAAAACAAATAAAATGTAAATATATATTTTTTATTTATTTAGTTTCACCATTTTCAAATAATAAACCCATCTTTAAATGTAAAACCAATATTTAAAGTTTTCAACCCTCTGAGCATGTGGACAGGGCTGTATCTACCTTTTTGGAGCCCCTAGGCAGTGAAGTGGAGGAGCCCCTGCGAGTGAGTACAAAAGGTATGCACAGACCAATGTTGTGCCATTTCTGTATGTTCCTTTTGCTTTAACTGTCACTGTCTTGTTCTAGGTGTAACTGTCTTGCTCTAGGTGGTTAACCCCTAGTAGCCACTGCAACATTTCATTTTTTTTTCAGGCAGGAACCATTTTTTTTAAAGTGGTGCCCCTCACAGGGATCTCCTCTGTGCATGTTCGGGAAACAATACAAATATCCTTACATTTTTAGCGTATATATATATATATATATATATATATGTAAAATTAGCTGTGAACCAGTATTTCCATTTCTAAGTCTAAATGACCCATGACTTAGCAACTTCAGTTACAGACAGCACACAGGTCTTAGTCATAACATAATATGTATTTTCAGTCATCCTCAAGGTCTAGTAAGTGTTATTTACTGCACTAAAGTGTATCCTATAAAGTAGATATGCTCACAGATCTTACCAAAGCACGTGTTTTAAGCTTATTGCATATCATATATAAATAAAATGTCATTGGTTTAGTGATGGGTTATTCCATGTTTCGGGAGGTGGGTATGGCCTGTGCTATTTTTTTATGTGGGCGGTTTAAAAAGCCATGTTGTTTACAGTTCTGTTAGTTTTTTATCAGCCATGTTGGGTTTTGCTACTGATCCACATAAAAAAAAAAAAAAAAACTCTAATGATGAGAAAACTACCATAGGACACTGTTTTGTGTTATCATGACTGATTTTGGAGCACAAAGTATGTGAGTATCTGTATTTTTCTACAACAGGCAGCTGCCCAGTTGGCCTAATGGTTAATCCGGCCATCCATGTGGATACCACTAAAGAAAAGCTTTACATATCTTTTTTATTTTACAGAGACAATTACATGACTATATGCTTGTATTTAACATAAAGACAGGACAAAAACAGATAAGAGCACAAAGATATTATTCTACTTGTACAATACAACATTCGCACACTCAGTTTAACCAGGTTATATTACGCTATAACTAAATACAATTTTAACTAGTGGACACATTTATTATTATGTGAGGGATTCTCTTTTGCCCTCCAAGATGTTTATACATTATATAAAGAATTTGAAAAAAATAATTTGAATTATTACTTTACTTAGGTGCTTTATTGGTAAGAGAAAAATAGAAGAAATTTAATGGAGGGTCTAGTCTAAAATGAACTATAGATTCCATCGTCAGCTATTATGGAGGCAGATGATTAATTACCTACTTTCACTGCGCCGTCCAGTTAGGAGGAATCCTTCACGGATAATATGGATTGTGGCTATTACCATGATGTTTTGCTAATATCCTATCCAGTGCACATCACATTTTAATAGTGGTGTTGTTTATAGTATAAAGTACCAGTTTATTTTCCTACATATTGTTTTTTTGTCTTGGCCTATATGTTGATGAGAACTACTGTACTCAATGTCAATTTACTGTACTCTTACTGCAATCTAGATACATTTTGATAGTATGGATCTCACTGCTTTTACCACCATAATCCTGGGATGGACAAACCATCAATTTTATGCCTTCATTATCTACATATGTACATTTACATATACGGCATGCTACATGTCTATATATATATGAAGAGAAGCTAAATACCCTATGAAACTCTCCTTCATGGCTGTTTATTTCTCAGCTCCTCCTTATATCTCTCTGTTCATTATACCCAACTTGTCTTATTCATTCTGCTTTGGGGTTGCTTCCTTATTGATCCATACGGTTCTAGATCTTTCTAAGATCAGAAGTTACCCACTAATAGTGCACTTCCATGTAACAAAGTGCCACACAACATAAGATAAATCCATAATCTCACTGCTTTCAAGGCTTAAAGATACTTTTTAACAGCTGATCTTCTTGAATCTTAGAAACATTCTCCATTCTACCAGGGCCACCATCCGAACGTTTGGGGCCCAGTAACAATACAATAACCAGGGTCACCCAACCTAACACATACCCATTTTCCAACATCCCATAGTTAGCATTTGCCTGATCTACACATATAGTAGTGAGACATCTTAATGTATTTCCATTATTAATTGATCATATTCATAGAATTGGAAATTATAGCTCATCCTTGCATTGCTATCTAACACTAATGAGCCATATAACACTCATAATTACCATGCGCTTATTTGAAGAAAGAGAGAGAAAAATAATAAAAAAAACTTTGCTTTGTTGTAGGTTTAACACTTGTAGGGTTAACCTAGGGGTTAATAGTGTCCTATAGGAGTCTATATAGACCCCTATTGGACTGAGGGGGGTAATTATAGAGTATAGAGCTCCATGAGTTATAGGGTTAATTAAGGGCTTCTGGGTGCCTGTATTGACCCCCATGAGTTATAGCATTAATTAAGTGTTCATGGGGCTCGGTATAGAGCCCCATGAATAATAGGGTTAATTAAGTGCTCATGGGGCTCTGCATAGAGCCCCGTGAGTGACAGGGTTAATGTAAGTGCTCACGGGGCTCTGTATAGAGCCACATGAGTTGTAGGGTTAATTAAGTGCTCATGGGGCTCTGTTTAAAGCCCCATCACTGATGGGGTTAATTTTAGGTGCCTGGGGGGGTATTTATATTACCCCCCTCACCAGGGGTTAATATGTTTTAGCGCTGGTCCTTTAAGGACCTGTAAGGCATAAAATTTGAATTTTTAAATGCAGCGGGGTCACATTCGGTGCAGATCGGGGGGGGGGGGGCTTCGGTGGTCCCTATGGACCCCTGCAGCAAGGAGTTAATGTGGATTCACTTTGGGTATCCCGATGGGGACCCCTAGCATAGAGGGGGTTAATTTTAGATGCCGCGGCCGGGATTGTTAATAGTGTGCCGCAGGCCCTTTAAGGAGCCGGGGTGGAGAATTTGAATTTTTAAATGCATCGGGGGGCTGATCTATGCTGATCGGGGACCCCCCACTGCAAGGGGTTAATGTGGGGGCTGCGAGGGTCCCTATGGACCCCTGGAGCAAGGGGTTAATATTGTGGAGACTTTGGGGTTACCGATGGGCATCTCCAGCATTGAGTGTTAATGTTAGGTGCCACGGGGGTACTTGCAGTACGACCGGGGACCCCCGCTGCAAGGGGTTAATGTGGGGGGCTGCAGGGGGCTGTATAGGGCCCCCTGAAGCATGGGGATGTGTTTAGGGAGCAGGGGGCATCACACAGCGGTGTTGGCTGCTCCGATGCAGCACGTAGAGGCTTAAGGATCCCTTGCTAGCACTTTCTTGTGCCCGTAGGGATTCTCCCGAGGTGCAAGATTCACCTCATAGATTTAAGGCTGCGTGTGACTCCGTAGCTCTCTCAGAGCTTATTCTCGGCCGTTTTTCGGAGTCATCTCGCAAAGCAATCTATGAGGGACATATTGGGGAATCAGTCCTCGCAAACAGCAAAAAAAACTGCCTTTTGCGAGGACTAAGAGAACTAAGAGGGCTAATTTAATGAGGCCCTATATCGATACGGTATATTTCTCTTCCCTCTGAAAACACAAAAATCTAATTTATTACAATTTCTCAGCTGAAGTAATTTATAATCTAAACACATCAATGCTGACTTCATATAACTATAGTGGAACCATTTATTGATTGGGATATTGTATTCTTTACACAAGTTTTCAAAAGTGTGTTAATTAAAGGCATATTTTGTCTTATTTAACGATCGAAAATCACTGAAGCGGGAATAAAATGGCTGCCGGAAAACATAAAAATTCTAAATAAGATGAAAACGAGGCTCTGCCAGGCCAGGCACGCAGAACTTAGAAAATACACGACGGCAAAGACAGCAACACTTACACCAACAACACCAGGCACACGGCACTTACACATACACGCAGGACTTAGAAAATACACAATGGCAAAGACAGTAACACACCAACAACACCAGGCACGCGGGACACCGACGAACACTAGGCATGTGGGACTTAGAAAATACACGACGGCAAAGACAGTAATACACCAACAACCCCAGGCACGCGGGACTTAGTATTTGGTGAGATGTTATTCGCTCTTTCCACTATACTTAACTTTACATATAGTTCTCTCAAAGTTAACCATCTTTGTCTCCCATTAGATTGAGCAAATCGCAGTTACAGGAGCTCGTAAGTAGAGCCCATAAAAGTTACTGATATTTTATTGGCGTCTTTTAGCTACTCGCTTTCCGATTGTGAGTTACAGGCTCAAAAGCTCTGCTGTTATAAAAATCATAACCCCATCCTATCTACTCCTTTGATGTTTCAAGGCCGCAAATGTTACAAGTACTAAAACCCCAAATCGATAGATATTTAATTGTAACAATTCCTGCAATTGCCTTCATGCCAAATGTATAAAAAAATCTTATGTGTACAAGAGAGGACCCGCAAGTGTATTAAACACCTGTCCCTAACACGGAAAAAGCAAATAAACACACACTACTGTACTTTAAAATAATTGGAAAGCAATGAAAGACATTATAATTAATTGCACAATAGTCTCAAATCTGCAATAAAAAAATAAAAAAAAATTATGTTTAATTTCCATGTTATATCGATTCCAGCAATCAAGGGGTTAATACATATCATTGAACCCGCATGAACTAGAATAGTAGATTTATAGATTTTTAAAGGTTTCAACATTTCTGTGGTTTAAACAACAGTCAATTAAACACTAATTGACTGTTGTTTAAACCACATGTTTTACTGAAGTTGTGATGATGGTCTCATTTATTATTGTCTGTGTCTAAATTGTAATTTACGGGCTTGCTTAATTGATCATGTTCAGGCCCTTAATTGTTACATATGGAAGCATGGTTTACGTATTGGGGCTGGGAGCATGTACTTGTGGGCTTGAGTCAATTAAATTCATCCGTAATTGTATCAGATTTCTAACCTGCAGACATACGGCTTGTATGAAGGTAATTACAGGCTTGGAATTAAATGGAGTCCTTTGTTTTTTCCATTGAGCTGACCGTCCTATTAATAATTCCCTAATATACGATTTGTGCTTATTCCACATTATTATATTAGATTCTACTGGGTTTTCATTTGACTCAAAGAAGGTAAAAACTTCTCGTTTAAGTAATTCTCTTTTTTTCAGGGGAATTAAATAAGAAGATATACATTTTCCCGATGTTTGTTTCTCTGCTATTTTGTCTATTATTTATCTGCATTTTAGTCATAGCCTGATCTTACCATGTTATAGTATTAATATCTCATATGCTTTTAGTAGGTACAGGTTGAGATGAGATATTAGACCAAAGTGTTGGGTAAGTCTTCGAGATCTGAAATCTCAGTAATTATGGCCCTATGGTAGAGCGTAAAACAATAAACTAAAATGATTTTTTTAGCTTTATCCATTTCCAAGTTCTCTGGTGTGTCTAGGAGAAGAATATTATCAAAGGATGTGGTGTAGCTTATTATCTACATAGTTATGTTTCTTTCCCTCCCAAGGCAATTTATTTGAATGAAAAGAAGATAAGCCAAGGAGATAAACAGAGTATGATCAGGTGATCTGGCACAAATATAAACAATAGTGTGATCATTTTCCCAAATGTAATAAAAGCTAAATCATGATTGGAGCTATATAAGTTTAAAAAGGCACCGCAAGAATAAAAGTAATAAAATACAAGTACAAATAATAAATCCTGAGAAAAAGACGCCACTACTAAGTGTAAGCTAACTTAGTTTTTATCGCAAACAAATTTTACCGAGATTTTTAATACAATTAATAAAATCTAAAGTTTTTACATTTTATTTATTAGGGGATAACACATCTATAACCACTAACAAGGTGTTCTTCAAGTGGTTTATCTTCTTTTGAATCACAATACAATTTATTATAGAACTTCACACCTTAAGGTACAAAAGTTCTAACTAGTTCAATGGTCTCAACCTAAGAATCAGTAAATTGAATAGAGATGTTATCTGAAGTTATATTTCCACATTCCCACAATGGCAGTTTCTGCTGTAGCTTTCCCACAATGAAGATTGAAACATCCTGGTAATTCAAAGTTTCTCTCCGCCTAAGGATATTAATCATCAAAAGAAAATGGTAGATTCTATTGATGGAAAATGGTATGTAAAAGGTTTATTCACTCCTATAATCTATATCTTTATTTGGAAGTGTAGATGTTTAAATGAGTACATATTTAGTATATGACTACAGTGGTTCTCTAACGGTCTTCCTTAAGTGTCAAGAAATATTAACCTTTGAAAATGTGAAAGCTATATTGCTAAAAAGACAGTTTGACTGTTGAAATGCATGTCCCAATACCACTAACTCTGATATAAACTGTGATTGTGGTAGTGGTGTCATGAGACACTGGGAAAAAATATCATTTATTTGTTAAACAATAATTGTATCATTATGTGTATAGATTGGCTAAATCAATGTTATCCTCGTTATACATTTGCTTCACAGTTCAAGGATAAATGACAAAACTTATGTTATCTTTTTTATATTTTTCATTAACAGTTCAAGGACAGTTTAATAAGAAGAGAAAAATGACACCACTGTTTCCTATTTCATCCTAAAAGGGATTTCAGGTGACCCCAGGCTGCAGGTTCCAATCTTTCTTCTCGTTCTGGTAATTTATCTGATCACTCTTAGTGGTAACATGGCCATTCTTCTACTAGTCTGCTTGAATCATCATCTGCACACTCCAATGTATTTCTTCTTGGGTAATTTATCCATCATTGACATGTCTTCCATCACTATCACTCTACACAAGGTCCTCTCTGGTTTCACATCAGGAGATAACACAATTTCCTTTCTTGGCTGCCATGACACAATACTATATTTTTTCAAGCTTAACATTTGATGATCTGTTACTACTGACTGCCATGAGCTATGATCAATATGTGGCCGTATCCTGCAGGCCTTGCGATGAGCGCCTGCGGCACTCATCTCCACCCCTGCAATGAGCATTGACAATTTTTATAGTTGGTTGATATTATTATTAATAACATTTTTAAAGCAAAATATATATATATATAAATATATAAATATATATAAGGATTTTGGTGGCGGCCCTGGTTTGGGCTGCCATTGTTTTTTTCTCACTTAGCCGATTTTTGATCGCCAAAAAATGCCAAATGTTCCTCAAATTAACTTGCAACCTCACTCACAGGCTCCCTGGCTCTCCCCCTGTGCTGTGTGTTAGTGTGTATGACATTTTTTTAAGTATTTTGCTTTTTTTGACGGTCATTCAAGTTCGGTGGTGTGGCTGCTAAATTCGTAAATGATTTTATGCCATAAAATATTGTCGTGCGGGCCTCGCAATTAGCGCCTTTGGCGCTCATTGCGAGGGCCGCAATTGCAGGCCTCGCTTTGTGAGGCCCGCAAAGCGTGACGACAACTTGCAGATTGACAACTATTAAAGTTGACTGATATTATTATTAACATTTTTAATTTATTTTTATTTTACTTCAGTTTCTACAAATAACAAACAGATATTACAAAATTATACAAAACACAAATATACAAATACAAGATATATTACAGTCATACAAAAACTAAAGAAAAAAAAAAGAGTTATGTCTTATGAGTTTAAAGAGTGGTAATATTTATCCCAAATCAGCCAACTGTTAAACCTGGATAAAACAATGCCCATGTTGTATAAATTCCTTTCTAATTCTCTGTTCTTTTTCAGAATTGTTAATACTTCATTCAGTGATGGAATAAGTTCTGATTTCCAGCGTTTGGCAATAAGCCATTTGACCACTGAGACTACCTGTATAATTAAAGCTTGTTCTTCGATCTTAAGCCTATTGTCCATGATGTGAAGAATAGCCATTTCACATGTCGGCTTAATGCTTTTACCGCAAATTTTAGAAATATATTCAAAAATCAAACTCCAAAGTTTGTTAATGGGGTCACAGTCCCACCAAATATGTTTGTGCGCTGATTACAAAGCCTCCAACAAAGCCCCTTATTAGGATTATTGTTAATAATTGCTAATTTACTGGGACAAAGTACCATCTCTTGAATACTTTAAAATTGACTTGTCTATATGCTTGATATTTAATAATTTTCTGTGAGAACGCAAATGCTCTTGACCAATTTTCCAGGTCAAGATCCAGAAAGTGTTTGTTTTTAGGCCATTTCCTACAACACAGGCAGTGGGGTTTGAATATAAAGCCCCTGTAGATTTCACTGCAAAATCTTCAAAACAGAATTTTAGTAATACTTGATTCATAAAATCCCAGTTTAGCCTGTCAAAGGCCTTTTCTGCATCTAATGTGATAACTATAGAAGGTTTATGATTATCTTTACAAAAAGAACCTACGTCAATTAATCTCCTTGTTTTATCGGCTCCCTGCCTATCTTGTAAAAAACCTGATTGATCCATATTTATTAATTTACCAAGGCACAAGCTCAATCTTTTAGCTAAAATTTTTGCATATACTTTTATATCCGTGTTCATTAATGATATCGGTCTATAATTCTTACACCACCTTATATCTTTATTTTGCCATCTGGACCAGGGGCTGAATTTAACTTGACGTTATCAATTACTTCTTCAATTTATAATGTTTTTATTTCACTGTTTAGATAATCTAGATCCTCGTTCGTGATTTTGGGAAG
Organism: Discoglossus pictus; assembly: GCA_027410445.1. Taxonomy (NCBI): domain Eukaryota; kingdom Metazoa; phylum Chordata; class Amphibia; order Anura; family Alytidae; genus Discoglossus; species Discoglossus pictus. Next base: position 29,616 of record JAPZIH010001181.1, read on the forward strand.
CGAAAGTCTATCCAAAAATGTAATAATATCTTCTGTTTTTGGTTTTATAACTGCATCGTTACTTTCTAAATTGTAAAGATTTTCATAAAAGTCAAAAAAGGTCTTTACAATATCACTAGGATTTGTTAATGTAATTGAGTCCTTCTTTTGGTTTTCAATTATTAATTATTCTATTCTATTAATTGGTTTATTATTTTTTAATTTCCGAGCTAATAGTTTCCCAACTTTATTATCCCAAAAATATTTTATCTGTTGAAGTTTCCACAGGCTATTATCAATATTTTTTTGGAAATGTTTATTTATTCCATTTTTTACTTTTCTTATCTCTATACTCTTATCAGCTGAAGGGGATCATTTATTTTGTCTTTCAAGGATTGCTATTTGTGCATATAAGTCTCGGAGAGATAGACCACTCTGTTTCCTTCTATGTGCACCCCATGAGGGTGTAATCTGGGGGTTTAATCTGGAGTTCTATCATAGCATGATCTGACCATTTAATTATATTAATCTTGGTAGAGTCTGTAACTGCCAAGGTTTCCGAGTCAACCAAAAAATAGTCTATTCTAGATTAAGACTTATGGCGGTGAGAATAAAACATATAGGGCCCTATTAAATTCGAGCTGCGTATGAAATCGTATCTCGCAAATGCACATCGTAACACGATTTACATAATACGAGTCGACTTGCGATTGACTTGCGATTGACTTGCGTAATTTCGGACTCCTTTGCCGAGATTTGCCTCCGAAAAGCGATACGTAGTAAGTAGCGGAAAATAATTCTTTGCGTAGACGCTCGTATCTCGCAAAATCGCTACGTGCACAAAAAACACCAGTAAAATGGTTTACGCATTACGTACAGACAACTTAAAATGTAAAAGTGAGTTTAACAGAGGGAAAACATGGAAGGCCATTACAATTGATTTCACCATCCCCTCCCCCCATCCAAGCAAATGCATTATACAACCAATTAGTTGTTACATTTGGAATGAAAAGCCATGCTGCAGCTTACATAAAGCAAAATTAAAGATACCCTACCTGATTACATAAAAACACAAAAACATCAAAATAATGCCATATTAACCCTGTTATTTTGTATACATGTTGCTCATCACATCTACATTTGGGAACACAAATATGGGGCACATGGAGTATGTGAATATGTCCTGTTCAGTCTTTCGGTCGGGTCTGTCTGTCTGTGACCCTCTGTCACTGCTTTCTTACAAGGTTCGTATGCTGGTGATACTGGAGTGGATTGTCAGTTCCTTCTCCAGTGGTTTGGGATTTGGCCGTCCACTCTGCTTTCACTCTCCCACCCACAATGTCCCTTAATGGTATAGCTCACAGCTTCATTGAAGTACACAATATCTCTTATTTGGTCTTTCGGTCGGGTCTGACTGTCTGTGACCCTCTGTCACTGCTTTCTAACAAGGTTTGTATGCTGGTGATACTGAAGTGGATTGTCAGTTCCTTCTCCAGTGGTTTGGGATTTGGCCGTCCACTCTGCTTTCACTCTCCCAGCTACAATGGCCCTTAATGGTATAGCTCACAGCTTCATTGAAGTACACAATATCTCTTGTTTGGTCTTTCGGTCGGGTCTGACTGTCTGTGACCCTCTGTCACTGCTTTCTTACAAGGTTCGTATGCTGGTGATACCGGAGTGGATTATCAGTTCCTTCTCCAGTGGTTTGGGATTTGGCCGTCCACTCTGCTTTCACTCTCCCACCCACAATGTCCCTTAATGGTATAGCTCACAGCTTCATTGAAGTACACAATATCTCTTGTTTGGTCTTTCGGTCGGGTCTGACTGTCTGTGACCCTCTGTCACTGCTTTCTTACAAGGTTCGTATTCTGGTGATACTGGAGTGGATTGTCAGTTCCTTCTCCAGTGGTTTGGGATTTGTCCGTCCACTCTGCTTTCACTCTCCCACCCACAATGGCCCTTAATGGTATAGCTCACAGCTTCCAAGCCCCATCACTTATCAAACCACAAGGTGACCATGGGAACATACCCCGCAGTAACCCATCAGGAAGAGCAGCAAACACACACGGAAGGTTTGCAGAGGCACATTGCGCACCAGCCAACTCACCTCCATTAGGGGTAATCTGCACTACTCTTATCCAAGGAAGTCCCACGCCATTGCTGGTGGCCATGTGCCAAGATGTCCACTCATTCCCATTTGGTGACCTCCCATTATGTTCTGCTATTCATTAATTTACATTAGTTTCGATTGCTAAGTGATGTTGGGGATGTGCGGGTGAAAGCAGAGTGGACGGACAAATCCCAAATCACTGGAGAAGGAACTGACAAGCCACTGCAGTATCACCTATAATTATCCTGTTAGGCCCTCAGGGCAATGTTCCTACTCCACAGTATCGCTAATTGGACTTGGCCTGTGCATTAACCCTTTATTATGCCTAGATTGTAGAACTATTAGATGTATTATATGATATTTAATGCTATTAGGACTATTATTACTCTTAGTATGTATGGATCTATTGCAGGTTAACTAGAGCTCATTAGTTTACAGCTATAGTAATATGACACTAATGTGATGCATGTGGATGTCCCATGACCCCAACCATTGAAAACACACCGACATGGTGAGAACAGTATAACACAGCTTTATTTTTGGACACAGACCACAATCAGCAGTGGTCAAGACTGTGCATTCACATAACGGTATAACAAAACTTTATTTTTGAACACAGACCACAATCAGAAGTGGTCAAGACTGTACATTCACATAACGGTATAACAAAACTTTATTTTTGGACACAGACCACAATCAGCAGTGGTCAAGACTGTGCATTCACATAACAGTATAACAAAACTTTATTTTTGGACACAGACCACAATCAGCAGTAGTCAAGACTGTGCATTAATATCATGGGTGTGGTGTGGGCGGGTCCCGAGAGAGCAAGGGGCTAGATAAAACAAAGGGGATACCTACAGGGGTCAATCTAATAGTCTATAATAAGCATGATGCATAGCACCTACCAGGGTCACATGCGGTCAGTACACCACTGCAATCGGAATCTGATGAGAAAAAGGATCATCACAAATCACTCCATTTAACAGAAGAAACCATTAGAGTGCATGGCACTTACAACTTGTCTGGATCTGCTCAATGGAACAAATGATTCAACCTCTGGACTGTGTAATCCAATCCAGTTTCATACATACAGTGTGGTGTGCGAAATTGCCCGCAAAAAAAAATGGTCAAAAAAAAAAAAGGCGGAGGAGGATAGAAAAAACTAATGACAATGCATGTACAGTAAAGAGCTAAATACTGTACCAATATACCAACTCACCTGATTCCCATCTGCAAGCATTACTAACTATTAGCTAGGTCTCTGGATAATGAGTAATATGGGCAAATACCCATTAATATGGACAGGACACAAAGGGCAGCAGCCAGATTTACTGTTTCTTACATCAGACCCAAAGATCTGTTCTCAGACCGATATTGAGGTCAGGATCACATGCTTTATTAGTGCATATATTAATGCTGGCTGTCATTAACATGCCATTGTGAGACTTTGCAAGTCCACCGCCATAGCGGTATTAGTCTACATTTCAGCTAACAATAATCATGTCTGAGATATCTGGCAATATGATAGCTTTAAGATTGTGGGAGCTACATGTTAAGGAGGGGGCTGTCATTGAAGTAATGTCTACATAAGAGGCACTGGGAAAACCTTACGCCTCATATAATTCCTCCACAATGCTTGCAGATGCAGGAGATGCCTTCATGGACCTGAATTGTACCTAAAACATAACAAATGGAAAGAAAAACAAAGTGAAAACCTAAAACCTAAGGGCCTAAAAAAAAGGAGACTGCAGCATCCCTTCCCAACAGCATTCCCCAGTGACCATCAATTGGTGGCATGTTCAACTGAACCCTACGTGTCCACAGAGAAGAGGATCATGGACCATGTGATGGGAGGTAGCCACCTGCATACAAAATATCACCATCACATAGGCAAAGATCCAAGACTCCGTAGCCAGGCTAGATTAGGTCAGCATTGTGACCAATAGATTGTCACTGAGGAGTGCTGTTGAGAAGGCACAATTATGTCCACAGCCCCTAGGTCCTCCTCCGCCTGGGCACAGGACCTGCATCGTCCGCGGCCTGACGCCGTCTCCACGTTGGTTGTGGGGGAGCGGGAGGAGGTAGTGGCACCACGGGTGATGGTGGCGGCGGAGGCATGGTGGAAGGAGAGAAGGGGCCAGGCTGCTGTTGGCTGGTGACCTGCCCCGTTCCCAGCAGCCTGACCATGTGCTGCTCCATCATCCGATGATGCCTCCTCTCCTCCCTAAAGCGCCTGTCCAGGCTGCGCCTCATGCCGGATATGTCGGCAGCCATCCTCCTCACGAGGGCCAACAACTCCGGCAGCGGAGCCTCGGTCGTTGTTGGTGGGGGCAGGGGTCCTGCTGGTAGGGCCGGGTGGGAAGATGGCAGGGAGAGAGTGGGGAGGATCTGGGACCCGGATGGAGACAGGGGTTGTGATATTGATTTCCCCGGTGGCTTAGTGTGTGGGGGAGGAGGAGCTGTGGAATAGTCCATCACTTGTGAGGGCCCGGCGAGATGACAAGTCTTTGGAAGAGGGGGACAGTCGGGCTCTGTACAGGGGGGCTGTCAACTACCACAAGCTTCCCCTCCGATGAGCCAGGGCCCTCCGATGAGCCTGTAGCCTCTTCCCCCTGAGCGGTCTCCTGCGGGCGGGGGCTGACGGCCCCGCTCCTGGCTCATCACTGGACCAAGACCTTCTACTGGATGCTGAAATAGAGAAAAGAGAGGTACATGTCATTAATGCTATTAATACATTGATATGTTTTAACTCCTAACTATCTGACATCTAGGCCTGAACATGGATGATTCTCCTAATTGCAACTCAGATTAGCTATCATTTGCTAGATTTGATCTATCCTTCGTTTCTTGTCTTTACCTCTCCTGGCTCCTAACGCTGTCTGTATTTCTTCTGCAGTCTGTAACTGCATAGGCTGCATTGGGCACACCATTACATGGACTCTATTGCTTGATTACTCTTGGGGTGGCCAGGAATGACAGTAATTTGTCAGCTTCATGGATTTAATGACACTTACATCTATCCCTTGTTAATTCCATGAAGCTAACATGTCAGTGTCCTTGTTGGTCATTATGTAAATGTGTAGTGTGTGTGATGTACATGTCGTGGCATGTTGGTGTATGTGATATTCACCTGAACTGGAGGCTGGGTTCTGCTGGGCCACCGGGGATGAAGCTCCAGCTGCGGGCGATGGTCTCAGAAGATCCCTTGCGATCCTCTCCCACTCCTTATAATTCACACTGTGTCCCTCAGCTTCTCTGGCCATCTTCCTCTTCACTGTGGCCCTGATATCCACATATCGGTGCTTTAAGGACCTCAAGCCCCTAGGCACCGTGGACACCTCCTTCATCAATTCCACTACCTCCTTCCAAGCCTGAGCCTTAGGCCCAGGCTTCACTTCCCTTGCAACAAGGATGACGGGCCGGTCACGGATCGCACCCAGGAGGACCATATTCTCCTGTGGCGTATAATTACGGGCCCTGTGCCTGCCCTTGCCAATAGCCCCTTGCTCTTTCAACTGTGCTCGGGGACCCTGGCCTCCCTGAACTTTTCCTGAGGCCTTTCTCTTCCCCAAACTACCCTGCCCCCTGGGATCAGGCCCCTTCCCCTCTGTCCCTCCTCTAGTAGTGCCTATGTCTCCCTCCTCCTCCTCCTCCCCCCCCCCATCTGGGGACCGCTCTTCCTCCCCCTCTGGGGACCGCTCCTCCTCACCCTCCAGGGACCACTCCTCAACCTCTCCTCCACCCTTCACTCCACTCTCCTCACTCTCCGCTCCTCTCCTCTCTTCCTCTCTCCACCTTTCTCCTCCCTCCATGCTCAAATTATAAATAAATAAGGATAACGCAAAATAAGTACTGTTATATAGGTGATGAAAAAAAAGTGTATGTTCTATGTGTTTTCAATAACTGTTGGGGGATGCGGTGCAAAGGTTGGGGTGGGGGGGGGGGGTGTGGTGTGTGTCCTAACGCTATGTATGTCTCTATGTGTCTTTAATCTATGTGTAACTCTTACGTTTAAATATGCTAGCAATAAGATACAAAGCAATCAAAAATAGTGCGCCTACAAATCAAAAGAACGATAAAGAAATAAAAGTATTACTGGAATGTCTGTTGGAAAGAAAATATGTGTGTGCTATGTGTATTTAATAAGTGTTGGGGATGGGGTGTGTTGAGGGATGGGGTGTGGTGGGGGGGATGGGTGTGTGGGGTGTGTGTCCTAACTATATATATGTCTCATTACCACAGGCCATGCCTAGTATCGTGTGGGTGGATCAGGGAGGAGAGAGAGCTCCAGTAGCACAGGGACAGAGGGATATAGGGCCACCTGCAGACCGGGAGGCTGACAATGATGTTTGTGATCAGCTGTTGGGGGGAGAAGCACAGGATGTGGTGGCTCAGTCAGAAGGGGGGGGAGCCTGTCCAGGAGCCTGTGAGGAGGCGAAGGGCAACCAATGTGTACAGGGAGACTCACATTAAAGGGGTTAACTGATGGGGAGGTGTATGAGCGTTTTCGGCTGACCAGTGCCAATCTTGTGGAGCTCTATGAGGTTCTGAAAGCGGACCTTGAGCTTCGCTCACGGGCCAATAGAGCCATCCCAGGAACGACACGGATGTTAGTTGCAATACACCTCATTGCCTCTGGTAGCTTTCAGAACACCCTCAGCATAGCCGGAGGAATGTCTCAGCCAAGCCTCTCCAATTGTCTGAGTGCATTCCTCCGGGCTATTGGTCGGAAAGCTGCCAGATACATCAGTTACCCTAACACTGCTGAAGAGATCTCGAAGGTGAAGTTCGATTTCTTCCGATTAGGAGGTGTCCTCAATGTGCTCGGTGCTATTGATTGTACACATGTGGAACTGATACCTCCTAGAGAGCAAGACGCGCTGTACAGAAATCGTAAGCATTATCATTCAATCAATGTACAGGTTGTTTGCGATGCGAATATGCGCATACAAGGTGTGTATGTAGGCTTCCCGGGAAGTGCTCACGACTATATCCTGCGTGTATCCGGCATATGTGACATATTTGAGTCCGGCAGATTTCCATCCGGATGGCTACTGTGTGAGTACACATTAGTAATGGCAGTCAACCATATCTTACTATGACTGGATACAATAACACATACGGTGCATCAGGTTTCCCTCTATTGCTCTGATGTTCACATGTGCATTACGGAGGAATACTACCAAAGCCAGAACATAATAGCTCACTGCTGGCCATAACCCTGTGTTAGCTTGGCCAAACAGTATGCAGTTCACAACAACATATGACAAAAACCACAATTGATTAATCATTAGGTATATGTTCTGATGCATTACCTTGTATCCTGTGACATGGACATCTCTAGCCTACATAACGTGTTGTGTGTTATTGTAAGGGCTATGTAAGTGAGATGGATTCAGAATTCATCTGATAGAGAATTAATAGTGTTTGGAAAACTTTTTCTTGCATGAATATATCCCTGAATAAACATGAATTAGCTTACCTTGAAGTTATCAAAATCTCCAAGGTCTTTTGGCATTTGCGTTTGATCGTGTACACCCCTGGGAAATTCCACCTGAATTAGCATCACATTTACATTCACAATAATACGCAATCACGTTTCACCTCAGACTTCTGGCATGTGCTCAGTACAAGAACTGCAACAGTGACTTCCTGCTCTCTACCAGAAGGGTCGCAATATGTACCCTGTTGTATTTCCCTTGTATCTCCGTATCATGTAAGGATCCTGTGGGTGTGACCATCTGGATTTGACATTTGTGGAAATCACATTGTAATTGAACTGAAGCTTTATATAGAATACATGTGTTAATACACTACTAATTACCCTCTATCAGATGCATCCATGATCCATCTCCCTTACATATATCTTTAACTGTGTATTAGCCACAGGGATGTGTTGATAGGTCATGATGACGATATTTGGGCATATGCTTTGTCAAACATCACAACATCCTATTCATATCAACATGTCACACTTTGTTTCCGTCAGGTGATGCAGGATATGGGTGTTTGCCGTGGTTGTTGACCCCTGTGAGCAATCCCCAGACTCGGGCAGAGGTGCGGTATAATGCTCTGCATAAAACCTGCCGGAATGTAATTGAGCGCACCTTTGGTGTACTAAAGATGCGCTTCAGATGTTTACATTCTACTGGGGGTGATCTACAATACAAGCCCCAGGAAGTTTGTCGCATCATCGTTGCCTGCTGCTGTCTGCACAATATAGCAGTACAGGCCAACTGTCTGGGGGGCATTGATGCGGCTCCACTACATGGGGAGGAAATGCCTTTACCTCTCCTTGTAGTGGATAATCTGCATGGGTCAAAACAACGTACCCGCCTCATTCATGAGTACTTCACATATAAGTACATACCCAATATGAATGGAATACAGTCTAATGTATCTTTATCATGCCTAACTCCCAAATCCACCTTGATCCATCGCCCTTGTCATACAGAATTCCAACCAGTCCACAGTAGAGGAGAGTTCCCTGATATGATGTTTGTACACTGGAACAAGCCACATGATCAGTTACAGGTAAGTAAGCACACATTCCCATACACATCTTAAGTACTCACACGTTCTAAACATCAATGGCATAGATAATTGGAGTGGATTATATATCCCACTATGTCAATGTATATATGCCCCACGTTACATTGTTACATAGTAATTTAGATTGAAAAAAGACTTTAGTCCATCAAGTTCAACCATTATAGATCTCTAATCTGCAATATGCAGATTTATTATTAATTGATCCAGAGGAAGGGAAACAGAAAAAAAAGTGAAACTTTGCCAATTGTTTTAACAGGGAAAAAAAATATAAAATTCCTTCCTGACCCCAGATAATGGTGATCGTATTCATCCCTGGATCAATACTCCCTCTCTATTTATCCAGGATAGCCCCTAATGCCTGTTTGTTTTTTAATGTAAAAATATACCCAATCCCTTTTTAAAGTTACCTACAAACACTACGCACCAGTATTGTTCACTGCCAAACCACATGAAATGGGATGAGTATGTCGTAGATAAATACCATACACACATACTTTGGAGATCAAGAACCAGTCACGATAACACAAAACAGAGTCCTCTGGTTATTTCCTCATGATTAGAGTTTATTCAGTAGGATCAAATATGTATCACCAGCCAAACCCAACATGATGGCTGCTGCTGACTGGCTGGAGAACTGACTACTACTGAAATATATCCAGACACAGCCTTTTAGACTTGTTTACATGAGACAATGCAGAAATCCATATTTTTTCACCCTATAGCAACATGGCATAACCCACTAACAGGCAATGACTTCTTATTAATAAGAGATATCCAATACGCATAGAACACATACTTTGTCTAATTTGTGACTGTAATGCTCACATCATATTAACCTTACAGAGCTGCTGTCGTGTGTCAACTCTTCTTTCAACAACCTAGAAAAACATGAACAGCAACAGAACAACTGCTACATCAATGTGAACTACATAGTGAGTATTTGTGTAATAATATGGCCACGTATTTAGAAGGACACAAATAACACATCAATCACTTTATTAATATCGGCCTATCTCTTTCCAGAATACATCAGATAGGTAAGCGGTGATACACAATGACGATCGACAGCGTACGTGTCCTGGTGGAACAAATCACCTCGTAGATGAGCTTGGGACTGCGTCCAAGGTAAAACACCACATTTGGCTCTCCAAAGATGCATTAATGTGTAATCTATGTGATATTCCTACATCATTAGCCAGATGAGTAGCTCGTTTCATATGTAGGGAAAGAACAGTGAATACGTACTTATGAAATGAGCAACATATATTGGTATGTGATGAATTAGGCGCTCCAGGAGCATGTGCAATGTAAATATTGACATGTTCCATGTATGTTTCAGATCGCAAAGATGAGTCCCTTTCCACGGTCAGAACAAGGAATGATGAGCATTCTCACGTTCCAGGACTATGCTATTGTCACATTGCATCATGTATGTTCATATGTCAGTCTTAATGCGTTGCATCGGGTGTGATATCACATCCTCTACATAGATTTATATGTACCTATTACTTTAGATATGCAATTTTCTCCTCTACTTGGACTATTGTGAAGCCTGTATCATACTTCCTTCCAGATCTCTTCCTCAGTGCTGATGTGATGCTCCCTGTACATATGGGGAAGAGTAACTATAGCCTTGGAACATAACTATTAATGAGGTTCCGTTTACCTTCAGTTATGCATATGCAACAGCAGATAATAGAGATGCTCATTCACAGAACCGAATACACCTCAAACTGCCCAGTTTGTTGTGAGTTCTGCTAACACATGAAATTAGTTTGAACACACTGATATGGTCCTGGTCAGGTTCCCATCTGAGTGTCCAAACTTAGGTATGTAGAGTCTTCTCTCATAGTGCCATTTCCAGTGACATGACCTATGGGGGTTCTAACATTGACTGATTGAACACTTCTACCTCTGCAGTTGCATAGGAGTGTGTGTTGCACGCACACAGAAGACTACAGATTACTTCTCCCCATGAGCATATCTCCTTCTGTATTGTTGGGTTTGAATATTGAATGTTATCATGATATATTTAATCATATAACTAATATTGCCTCATGTTGGATGATGCACTGTATATCCCCCCTCAACTGATCATCTATACCAATGTCATCCCCCCTGCCTGCATTCTGTCCCTATTTCCGTGTGTTACTGGAACTCTGTATGCTACCCACCTCCACCATGATACTGAGGAGGCCTGTGGTAATTTGTCACTGTGTGGCTTTGTGAACAATTAAACCTGTTTTTTCAGTCAATGTTTGTGTAATCCTGGATATTTACCATGTAACAAGTACATTACCCTAAAAGTCAGATGTGCTCATCACCATCAGTTAGGGGTGTAACTATTCTGTTCAATCTGCGTTTACATTACTACATAATCATGAATGTAGATTCATATCATTCAAGTTGAGCCCTTCAAGTCATTATATACAACCCTGCATGTCTATAGACAGGATTTCTGAATTCACTCCACTCGGGCTGGCACCTACATCTATATTGGCAAGGTACAGATTAATGTAGCATATGTATCTCTGTAAACACACACAGATATATGTATTGAACAATGACACTTCATTCTATCTGTATTCTGTCAACTAGAAAGCATGATATGGTACAAACACACAGAAACAGTGATAACAGTATAACATAATCATACTTTATTTCATACACAGAGCACAAATAGAAATGGCAAGACTGTGCATTAATATCATGTGTGTGGTGTGAATAGATCCCAGTATGGCAAGGGGCTGTGGCAAATCTGAAGACATCTGAAGAGGAAACAGACAACATCATGAGGGTAATGCATAGCATCTACTAGGGTCACATGTGGTCAGGACCCCACAGTAACCAACAGCATATAACACAACATTTAATCAACATAACCATTAATGCGCATACAACAACCATATGGTTGCCAGAATAAACAGACACTATAAAACATGGATCATGTGATACTAAGCGATTCCACACACAGTGTGTTCGCATACATTACTGATGATTGGTCAATAGATGATGTGAATCTGGAAAACATAGAGAGGAGGTGTTAGAACAATCATAAGCTGTTATTATAGTACATTGTTTTTGCTCTTGACACTACTATAAACCAACTAACATGAACATCATCTCCGAGCAGTAATAACCATATTGATTCTGTCCTGTTCAGGCAGCCTTCCAGGAATATGCTGAGGATGTGTAATATGACAAGGCATGCTTCACTGTGAACACAATCCTTCAGAAAAATGTACTATCACTATCTACATGGAATAGTTGTGCCATGCTGATATCACATCTCACGTCTATATGGGTGGTACCAAGGCCAGACAGATGACACTGTTCACATTACCCCTAAACACATGCACATTGATCATGATGTCAAACCAAGGAAATTAGCAGTTTGGTTTGGATGACATGAAATAAATGAATCCAATTTCTTAATGTTAACGGGATGGAATGCTACAAAAACTTATGTGGAATTGCTGGTTTGGATTAGCAGATCCTAATGGGACTGTGCAACTCTACAGCCGGGAAACTGATCATTATAATGGAAAATCACACAGTCATGTTCCTTAGTGAAACGATATGTAGTCATATGTTGCATTTCCGAGCCATCTGCAGTGGTGAATAGAATGCTCGTTGGGAACTGGGTTAAGTGTTTACTCACATGATGGTATTGTACTGATCAAAGATGAAGAAAATGTCTTCATAGTTGTGAGATTTGGCTATTAACACCTACAAAGACAAAAACAAGGTATCAATCATAAAAATTTTATGATTAAATACAGCATTTAATCTCAAAGTCAATCCACATTGAACATCAATTGTTGAAATGTTAAACATAACCAGACATGTACACACTCTGTAGCCAGTCAATAGGATGTCAACATCTATAACAATCAGTATTATGTGAGGAGTGATCAGGAGGCCTTCTTGGATGGTCCTAACACCTCCTACTCCTTGTTACTGGGCCCCCACCGTCCGTGCCAGTGGACCGTCTCCCTCTTCCACTATGTTGTGGTGTGAGAGCAGGGGGTGCCACGACAGTAGGTGGCTGGGGATCATGTGTCGGTGGTGTCTGAGATGAGGAGTCAGACATCTTGGGTTGCGGTTGTTCAACCGAAGGCTGGAGAGGTATGGGCTGGCGTTGGAGTTGACGCATTAACACGCATCTCTCCCTGACTGGCACATCCCTCTTCGGTTGTGCCTCCTCATCTCAGCATAGATAGCTTGGGTGCTAGCCTGAATGACTCTGTTTCCAGCCAGGATGGCACTACTTATGTGGGACTGCCTCTCGCTTAGTTGGAGCATGCGCTCTGCTCTCTCTTGTTGGGCCTGGTCCTCTCTGCGAAAATGAGCCATGATGTCACACAATTGTGCATATACAGGTGGCAGAAGGTCTAGAGGTGTTTGATGGCTGGCAGATAGAGATGGCGACTCTGCGGCTGGCGACTCCGCGGCTGGCGACTCCTGGGCTGAGGCTGGCGACTCTGCGGCTGGCGACTCCGCGGCTGGCGACTCCGCGGCTGAGGGTGGAGCACTTCCTGCCCATACTGAGGGTGGAGCACTTCCTGCCGCGGCTGAGGATGGAGCACTTCCTGCCCATGCTGAGGGTGGAGCACTTAGTGCCCGTGGTGAATGTGGAGCACCTGTCCATGCTGAGGGTGGAGCCCATGCTGAGGGTGGAGCTGCTGAGGGTGGAGCCGATGAGGGAGGCACAGCATAGGGTGGCTGGTGCCGGCCCTGAGGTGACCACGATGAATGGCCAGGTGTATCGGAGGAGTGCCCATGGTAGGGGGCAGTATAGGATGATGGCATCCATGTGGTGTGCTGCCCCCAATTGCTGGAATAATGCTGGTGGTAGCTTGGAGGTCTGGGACCAGGACATGGCCGGTTGATATTGCCGATCTGGCTGTGGCCGGCTAGATGTTGAGGGCCCGGGCATCACTTCCCGCTCCTCATGAGCCAGTGATGTGGATGGTCCCGGGCCCTCTTGGGTGTCCTGGCCCTCTTCAGGCACTCCTGCCTCCTCGTCCTCTGAACTTGTGGATACTGCAATGGAATAAACATATATTTCAGTTGGTTGCCATACACAATTGATAGCTATGCATTTACATATCATTGACATCATGGTCACCTGTGAGTGACTGTGGTGCTTGTATTACACAGATAAGCCACGGGCTGAATAATGAGCATTGTGAATCATGGTACATATGAATGTGTACTGCATGTGCCTCAGACACGTGCTCTGCTGCATCTGCTGTGCAGTGTGTGAGACTGACCAATCTGACAAGTTTCCAGCAATGGTTGTTAATATGCAGCTGAGACATGGGCAATGTTAGGACAGTATATGACACACATGCAGTGCTACAGAGTCTGTATCCACATATGCCACACAGGCAGATTTTTACTCTATCGCAGTGGAGGCCAAAGTCAGGCCTGCATTTGTGGATAGTCATGCTGCACTCAGCTGAGAATATCATTCTCCAAGTTATTAAGTCTAATTGACTCATCTGTGCACATAAAGGAAATCCACATATCCAGACCTGTGCACAGCCCAGCAAGTTTGACTTTGGACACCCTGCTCTATTGCAATCAAGCTGGATATAATTAGAAATTGACATATCAGGGATACAAATTATGAACATGATAGGTTTGCTACCAGGACTGAAATGGTTATTGTCGCCCCATATATCTATAGTCAACCATAGGGCTTACAGTGCTATCGTATGTGAATTATCCCTGTGTGTGGGCAGGGGTGTAGGAGGCCATATAATTCTTGAGCAAGGGTGGGCAGGTTCGGTCCTGGAGGGCCACACAGATGAGCCAATCGCCTTTTCGGTCATCCTGATTGACTCACCTGTGCCCAGAAAGGATATCTTGAAAGGCAGGCATGTATGTGGCCCTCCTTACCCACCCCTGTTCTAGAGGGAATCAGCTCATTATATACACCAGCCAGAACACAAGCCTATTTATACATACATACATACATAAAGCATGTTATCTGCAGGCTTTTGAACAGCCCATCCCCCCACAATCTCATACAACCATGTGTGTGATATGATACTCACGTTGCAGTGTGTTAGGGCGATCTGTGTCCATCTGGCCTGTTATGCCCACTACTGATTCGGGAGGGATAAAGCTCATCACTGTCCTCTTCCATTCATTGTATGTAACAGGGACCGCAGGACCACCACCTGTACCACGTGCTGCTGCTGCCTCCTTGGTCATCTTCCTTTTTACAAACATTTTTAAATCATCAAACTTATGTTTGGCTGACCTCCAGTCCCTATGGGTGACCCCTACAGCCGACACAGCTGTCCCAAATTGGGACCAGGCCTGCTGCCTCTGGCTGGCATTGATATCTCTCCCACCACATATGATCCCCTGGCGGGCACAGATTTCCCTGAGGAGAACCTGTATCTCCTCTGGGCTATAATTGGGGGCCCTGGTCCTTGCCACAACCCGTTGCCCTACGGATGGTGCCTAGGACACCTGCTCTTCCTCTTCTGTCCCTAAGGCCGCTCTGTTATTCCCACCACCTCCCACCAAGGGATCAGGCCCCTGACCCTCTGCCCCTTCTACTGGTATTCCTACCTCTGGGGGCACTTCCCTCCCCCCCCCCTGCTCTCCTCATTGCTCTGCTCCTCCTCTACCTCCTCCTCCTCCTCTCCCTCATCCTCCTCCTCCTCCTCTCCCTCCTCCTCCTCTCCCTCTTCCTCCTCCTCCTCTCCTCCTCATCCCTCTTGATCTTATTCCTCCTCTCCTAACTCTACCACTCCGATGTTCTCCTCACTCTCCTCCGCTCCAATCTTGCCTTACCTCCTCCCCTCCTCTACCCTCCTATGAAAATAAAGTAACGATAAATAAATATAATATGTGTGTAGGTTTAGGAAGTAAAAAAAGATGCAAGTATTATGTGTAGTTCAGTAATTGTATGGGGGGGGGGGGGGGTGTAGGTGTGCAGTGGCCTACCACTAGGTGTAGCTATGTGTACATATTAATCTATGTGTGTGAATTATGTGATATCAGTAGTTATGTGTTATGTGAATAAAGGGTTAAATGCTCTGATATTTCAAAAGATACAAACTCACGATACTCCTTCTCTCTGGCCCACTCTCCTTTCTCACAAAAAACCCACCAACGCCTAGACCTGTGTGTCTACTTGCAAAAGCTCCAGCACAGTCAATTATTTTCTGTTTTGGCTCCCTTTTAAAGGCATACTGCCGTCTGGTTAAGTGTTACGTATCACGTATTTCGCACAATTTTCCCACGCAGACCTTTATTATTAATTGATACGCTCGGCCACGGAAATCAAAGTTATCCGAGATAGCGTCCCTCATTCGCAAATCCTTCGCAAATCCTAGCATGTACGAAATCGCATCCATCGCTGGTATCTCGCAGCACTTGGAACTTAATAGCGTTGAAACTGTCTCATTTTTCAACTACGTAGGCCTTGCGTTTTCACCTCATATTTACGCAGCTCAAATTTGATAGGGCCCTTAAAGTCCAACAAGGAGCGGGTTATTTAAATTAAGAACATGTTAAAACTATGACCACAACATGTTAAAACTATGACCACATTGGTTCTTTAATGTGCAGTTTAGATGGTGTAATAGTTATTATAATGTTGGATTTTATGTAATAATAGAAGCGGTGAAAGGTTGAAATTAAACAGTGTGAAATAAATTATAGAGTATTTTCGGTGAGGAGTTAAGTCTATTTAGAAACAAGTACAAGGATATGATTTATGCTAAATTAATTTTAAAAAAAAGATAATATAGAACACAAACTCAATATTTTTAATTAATTAGATTTTATTTATCCATTATTTTAATGATACATTAATATGTAAGTTATTCAAAGAATTATAAAAAAATATATAATTATAAATTATAAATTTCTTGTTTTAATAAATTACTTTATTTAGATTATTTTGGTCTGCATTAATTCTATATTTTATAAATGTTACATCTAAATCTATAATTTTACTCAATGATAAATCCATTTATTTCTTTAATATAAAATATAATGTTAATAAAGTCAACAATGATAGATTTAATTAGCTAGAATGTCTCAAGGAGATTTAAGATTTGTATGATTCAATGTAATAGACTTACAATGACCTATTTGTAATTAGCTGTGTGCCGCTTAGTCCTGTAGGATGAGGATACAAATTTTTATTTTGTCTTCTCAGAGATTTACAAATGATTATGTTTACAAGTTTTGTGTACATTAGTTTAATATTTGCCAATAGATAAAAAAAAATTGTCTTGATATCTGTCTAAAATATAATATCAGTATTAGAAAAAAAATATTGACAGTTTATTCAACTGCAAAGAATACATATAGAATTTCAAAGCAATATACTTTTAATTTATAATATTTAAACATTGCATATAATAGTTTCATAACAACAACATTAATAATAATAATGTTAGGTAATATAACAAAATATTAAAATAAATCTAATATTTAATAGTGTAAATGCACACATAGCTATATAAACTTAAATGTAAATTAAGTAAATTATAATGTGTTTAAATTTTTTTTTTATAATAGTAATGTTTCAACTAATATAACTAATATCTTAATAACATACATTTAATATAGAGATGCTTCTGTAATGTATTAAACATTTTTCTAAGTATGTAAATTAAAGTTAAATTAAGAAAACAATCAATTATATCATTTCTAATACAATGTTTTATTAATATTAATCTAATATGCAATAGGTTAAATATGTAAATACAGTACCTATATATAAAAATACTTATTTTATTAATTAAAAAAAAAAAAAAGTAATAATAAATAAATTAAATAATAAAAAAAAAGCTATTCTTGAGTTAATACAATTATAAATATATGTAACATTATACATTATAATTAGTTATCAAGATGCAGTGTAAATAAGGAAGTGACAATGATTATATTAATTAGCTAAATATTTAATACTATAAGTAATGAAAGTAGGCTTATTTTTTGCCAATGTATTACCTTATGTACAGCGCTACAGAATATGTTATCAATTTTTAAATAAATGATAAAAATAATAATAATAATAATACTAATATAATATGGAAATATTTCTATCTTTTAAATATTAATTAGTAAATTCATATTTGAATATGTATATGTAATAATTAATATATGTAATGTAACTTGTATTTTAATGTAATGTATAATAAAAATATCTGTGTTAAAAATTATAAATTATAATAAATATATTTGATGATAAAAATATATAATAAATATATCTGTTGATAAAAAAAATGTATAATAAATATATTTGATTATAAAGAAATATAATAAATATATCTGATGATGAAAAAATATATATATATAATAAATGTATCTGAAAGTCAGAGAGATAGAAAGACCAGGACATATGAAAAAGAAGAGAGGATCTGATAGTGACTCTGATTTTATATTATATTTTTAGAGATTTTATATTGGAAGGAAATCGATGTGCACAATATTTATGTCTACCTAGAGAAGCTAAACAGTTTCCATAAACATTAAACGAAAACAGCTTCATTCATTTGTTTTCTCATTAGGATGTGCCCTTGTGATCTAATGGGAAATCTATTCGTCTTATTGAAAGCAATGACAGAATTTGTTGCCACATTTCTATTGTAGTTTCCATTGGATTTAAAGTCTTCCATATTTACAAGTTAGCAGAGACAATAATGGAGATTCCACTACAGTATAATTGTATATATTAGTATTCATATGTATTTTTTCTTTTATTTGTGTTTTGTTCCACAAAATATTTTACTGATTATTGTGTGGAATTCTTCAAAAAATATTCAAAAAATATTTCTAATATATGATGACTGGCTCTTACTATAATAAAAAATATATATTTAAATGCTCTTTCCACATATAATGTATTTATTTAGTCATATATATATATATAAGATTATGTTAGAATTTTATAAATAAATATATAATAACTTTTCTTGACTTTTTTGACTTCAGCAAGTTCTAACTGAATAACATTTTCACGTTTCTTAGTAAAACTCAATATATACATACTATGGGCCTCATTCTATTATCGGCCGTAAATCGGCCGTAAGGCTGCGATTCCTTGCGGGGGTTCTGTTACCTCACAATTCTATTATACGGCCCCGCAAGGATCTCCCCTTACGGCCGGCCGCATATCTTGGAACCGGCCGTAAGCTCCCAAATTTTTAAAGTCAAATATAAATTGAAGATTGCACTGTAAATCTTTGTAAATGCTAGGGATCATATTGGGGGACATGAGGATTAATAGCAACCCCCTCTCAAGCTTGCACATCAGCCCAAACCCGAGTTTACATTAACTGTTTATTTTCCGGCCGCAGCGTGGCCGGGTCTGAGGTGCTCCAAGCACTCTGGACTTTTTCCATGGATATTTGACATATTTAATGAAAAAATGTTTTTACGGATTTGAGTATAGGGGAATGTTGTGCTATTTTTGCTAACACCTACAATCTCTTTATAGTCTCCTCAAAGTGCAGGATGGCTTTATTTGAGCTATTTTATGTGCTTAATTGGTGCTAGCGGGACCTTTTTGCTGCAAGTAAGCTGCGGCTCGCTTTTAGCCTTGCAGAGAGGGTTCCCGGAGAAATAGAATAGCAACCGGGATTTTCTTGCGGCCGAAACTCTTGCGGACGTTTTAGATCAAAGGCTTTCCTCCTGCGCGTGCGGCCGCAAGGGATAACAAGGCGCCGGCCGCAAGCCTGCCGGAATCCCCGGCCGGAGGCGAATAGAATAGCAGAATAGCTTGCAGCCGGTCCTTGGGGCCCTGCAGCGCCTACGGCCGATAATAGAATGAGGCCCTATATATATATATATATATATACCTTTAAGTAGTACCAAGAGAGAGAAAGATCCTTTTTTAGGGCACACCTGGGAAATCCAATTCTCAGAAAAAGAGAATGAACTAAATGTTAAAACTTAACTTTTAATAGTAATAATAAAATCCACTTAAAATACATAAACGTAGGTAGCAGAGAGTAAATTATATGAAGTTTACTGGGAAAATGCCACTGTTGTGGAAAATGCCACTATGAGGTAGACCATATAAAGTGCAATGTGCTAGTATAGTCACTGATAAAGTGGCTAGTAGATAAGAAATAAGGTGCTATAAAGTGCTACTAGTGATAAGGTGCCAGGTGCTATGACACAAATGATAAGGTGCCAAGTGCTATGACACAAATGAGAAATATATATAAGTGAAGCAAGTGTATCACTAGAATATGGTTGCCTATAAGGTGCAGTATAAGTAAATATTAGCAGCTATTAGCTGAACAGGAACCAGTAAACCAAATGAAGAATATGGCAAGGGGTACAGGATAGGAGTGAAAGGTATTGAGAAATAAATGCCCCCAGAGTACTGATATCATGTTAGGTAATGTTCTCAATATCTGTGTATCTCAAATACCCAAGTGCCCAAATAGCAGCGTTGCCTTCAGGATATACCCATAACCAGTAGCTACTGCCTTCCAAGTCCACTAAACTATTGCTGAAATAGCCTAACTAATGCAGTGGTGAAGGGGCTTTATGCTATGGGCCTGAATATGAAAACGCTGACTCTTTGCTAGTCACGCCGTGGTCTAGACGCAAGGTAATGACGTCATAGACTCGCGACGGCGTTCCTACGTGCACCCGACGCACGTTTCTGGAATTTCATCAGGGGTTACGCCTGCCTTTCCTATGGGCCTTTTTAAAGGCAGACGTTGTCATGGCAATGCAAAAAAACGGGATAAAAAGCAAAACAGTGAACAAATATCACTGTGCACCATTAAAAACTAATAGATCATCTCTTAAAAGATGGAAATGAATTCCAAAGAATGTATAAAGCTGAATAATGCCATGATGGTACTAATCAAGGAAGTAAATTATTGATCTCAAATATATATAATATAGGTGAATATGACTGTGCTATATATTACACCTGTAATAGTACTGAGTTAATAGAGAGCCCATAAATGGTAGATCTAATCGATGTCAACGCTGAGAAATAAGTTGAATATTCATTATAGGTATATATTATAAACATAAATGGTGTGTTGACTCTATATATCTTAGTAACAACATATATTGAATAATATCAATATATGGGGCTTTTCTATTATCAACATAAAAAATATATTGAGTCTTTAATAATGAGCTATATTTGTAGTACAGATGGTGGTCTCATCATGGTAAGCTTGCCTAATAATGGGCCTAAATAAAAGGCCTCCTTATAAGAGTGCTACTGGAAAGTACGGAATGACATGATCTAAAGGAATAGATCAGATATAGGGAGTGAAGGTAAAGCCTTCATTCAGGCCATTAGGTTTTTTAGTGCCTAGTAGATAAATCCACTTGGCTTCTTTCTTTAATAACTCTGTGTCTATATCTCCTCTCCTTATGGTTTTCTCAACATGATCTATAGCAGTAAATGTGAGGTTTTTAGTGTCGCCTTTATGTTTGTTATTAACATGCATGGCTATAGGGGTGTCAAATTCTTTCTTGACACTATAGATGTGCTCAAGAATCCGTCTTCTGAGTTCCCTACAGGTTTTACCTACGTATCTGGCTCCACATACACATGAGATTAAATATATAACACCCTCTGTTTTGCATGTAATAAGATGTTTAATTTTATAAGTATGTTTTTCTGAAGAGAAGCTTTTAGTTGGTTTTACATATTGGCATGCTTTGCATGAGTGACATTTAAAGCAGCCTTTTGTTTTGTGTAACCATGATTGGCTTTTGTCTGTGTCCAAATGACTTCTAGATAAGTAATCTCTTAAATTTCTAGATCTTCTACTAGTAATGGCCGCATTGGTAGGTAGAAATGGTTTAAGGTCTTTATCATCCAATAAAATACCCCAATGCTTATTAAAGATTTTTTTAACCTCATGCCATTTACTATTGAACGTGCCAATGCACCTAATAGTATTTTCTGATTCTCTTGTTTTATCTTTTAGAAGATCTTCCCTCTTAGTGTTTTTGGCTCTTTGGTAGGCCTTTTTTAAGCTGTTTTTAGAATAGCCTCTTTCCAAAAAGCGGGATTGTAACTCTTGAGATTCCCTCTCAAAATCTAAGTCATTGGAACAATTTCTTTTTATTCTTAAATATTGGCCAATTGGTATGCCTTCAATTAATGCTTTTGGGTGACTACTTTTGGCGTGGAGTAAGCTATTAGTAGCTGTAGGTTTCCTGTAGGTTTTGGTGCCCACAATGCCATCTTGTGTTTTATATATCAGTAAGTCTAAGAATGTGATAGACTCATAACTGGATTCAGATGTTAAAAAAAGACCTAAATTATTAATATTCAGAGTCTTAATAAAGTCCTTTAACTGAGAAGTTGAGCCATTCCA
Organism: Discoglossus pictus; assembly: GCA_027410445.1. Lineage (NCBI taxonomy): Eukaryota > Metazoa > Chordata > Amphibia > Anura > Alytidae > Discoglossus > Discoglossus pictus. The sequence continues at coordinate 51,609 of JAPZIH010001181.1, forward strand.
AAGTATTAAAATATCATCGATAAAGCGGACCCAGAGATCTATATGTGAGGTGTATTTCTCCATTTCTTCACAGAAGACTATCTGCTCTTCCCACCAGCCTAAAAACAGGTTAGCGTAGGTAGGGGCACAAGCTGTGCCCATCGCTGTTCTCCGAATTTGTTTATAGAATTTATCCATAAAGATGAAATAATTATGATTTAGAACAAATTCTAATAGTGTTAAAAGGAATTTGTTATGTGTATCATATTGCTTGCCTTGTTTGTTAAGGAAGTATCTTACTGCATTTATACCTTTATCATGGTGTATGCTAGTATAAAGGGCTTCCACATCTAGTGACACCAAGATGGTGTGTTCCTTAGATTGTATGCCATCTAATTTAGTTAATACCTCTTTAGAGTCTTTAACATAAGATGAAAGGCTAAATACAAATTCCCTTAGAATTTGATCCAAATATTTACTGGAATTTTCCGTTAAATTACCAATCCCTGATACTATCGGTCTTCCAGGGGGTTTCTGGGGATTTTTGTGAATTTTAGGTATGGTGTAAAAGGTTGCTACCTTAGGATTTTTTTTGAGCATAAATTCAAATTCTTGTTTACTGATGGTTTTATTGACTAGGCCTTTGTGTAGTATCTCTGATAGTACTTCTATGAATCTTTCTGTGGGGTCACAGCTTAATTTACTGTAGCAATTCATATCATTAAGCATTAAGAATAATAATTTACTTCCTTGATTAGTACCATCATGGCATTATTCAGCTTTATACATTCTTTGGAATTCATTTCCATCTTTTAAGAGATGATCTATTAGTTTTTAATGGTGCACAGTGATATTTGTTCACTGTTTTGCTTTTTATCCCGTTTTTTTGCATTGCCATGACAACGTCTGCCTTTAAAAAGGCCCATAGGAAAGGCAGGCGTAACCCCTGATGAAATTCCAGAAACGTGCGTCGGGTGCACGTAGGAACGCCGTCGCGAGTCTATGACGTCATTACCTTGCGTCTAGACCACGGCGTGACTAGCAAAGAGTCAGCGTTTTCATATTCAGGCCCATAGCATAAAGCCCCTTCACCACTGCATTAGTTAGGCTATTTCAGCAATAGTTTAGTGGACTTGGAAGGCAGTAGCTATTGGTTATGGGTATATCCTGAAGGCAACGCTGCTATTTGGGCACTTGGGTATTTGAGATACACAGATATTGAGAACATTACCTAACATGATATCAGTACTCTGGGGGCATTTATTTCTCAATACCTTTCACTCCTATCCTGTACCCCTTGCCATATTCTTCATTTGGTTTACTGGTTCCTGTTCAGCTAATAGCTGCTAATATTTACTTATACTGCACCTTATAGGCAACCATATTCTAGTGATACACTTGCTTCACTTATATATATTTCTCATTTGTGTCATAGCACTTGGCACCTTATCATTTGTGTCATAGCACCTGGCACCTTATCACTAGTAGCACTTTATAGCACCTTATTTCTTATCTACTAGCCACTTTATCAGTGACTATACTAGCACATTGCACTTTATATGGTCTACCTCATAGTGGCATTTTCCACAACAGTGGCATTTTCCCAGTAAACTTCATATAATTTACTCTCTGCTACCTACGTTTATGTATTTTAAGTGGATTTTATTATTACTATTAAAAGTTAAGTTTTAACATTTAGTTCATTCTCTTTTTCTGAGAATTGGATTTCCCAGGTGTGCCCTAAAAAAGGATCTTTCTCTCTCTTGGTACTACTTATCCCTATTATCCTTAGGAGCACCCTGTTATCATCCATTTGAATTTGGCACTTATCTATTATACCTGAGCCACCGTCCCTTTACTATTTATATATACCTTTATACTTATCCAGATACATTTTTGCTAATATCTCATGGACTAAACACCATCCCTGGATAATTATAAAATAAACTTCTCTAAAAGAGATGCATTCATATCATTCACAGTTACATCAAATGCTTTAAGCTAACCAGAGTCTTGTCATTCATATCCTAATTCTCTTTCCCATTCGTTCATTCTGGTTGTTTTCCTTATTTCAAATTTATTCATCAAGATATTATCAGCCCTATTAAATTCCAGCCTCGTAGATACAAGCAGCCTTATTAAATTGTGATTCTGTAAATTTAAAAGGGCTCTATTTAAGCACACAGCATATTTTTTTTTACAGAAGTTTTTAGTTAGTGAACTTCTATCCAAAAGCAAGATCTTCACTAAATAAAAACTTCTGTAAAAAAAAAAATGCTCTGTGCTTAAATAGAGCCCTTTTAAATTTACCGAATCGCAATTTAATAAGGCTGAAGGTTTGTACTTAAGCCCTATGTGCTTAAAATTCTGAAATGCTACAACGCTATTAAATTAGCCCTGCTCTGAGCCACATGTGAGCTACGCAGCACGGCCGTCCGTGTCAACACAGAGAAACTGTGCATGAGGAGAGACAGCCTGCGAGATGACCTTGCAAGATCATCAATTGCCGCGAGGGTCCTGAACGGGCATTAACCACTTGCTGCAGGGGTCCATAGGGACCCCCGCAGCCCGCCCACATTAATCCCTTGCAGCGGGGGTCCCCGATCAGCATAGATCAGAACCCCGATGCATTTAAGAGATTCAAATTCCCCGGCGCGGCTCCTTAATGGGCAAGGCACACTAATAGCCAATCCCGGCCGCTGCACCTAAAATTAACTGCCCTCTATGCTGTGGGTCCCCA
>JAPZIH010001182.1:0-37323 GCA_027410445.1 Discoglossus pictus
CCACGGCCCACCGGGAACTTGAGTTGGAGAGTGCTCCATGGTGCACTGAGCACGGGAGAGTACTTAGCTAAATTCACGGACTCTCCCTCCACTTGTCCATTCTGTGGCAAGGGAGAGTCCGTGTATCATATTTACTTTAGTTGCGCCAGACTGCAGCCCCTCTTGTCACTCTTGAGGGGCCTCCTCCTGCAGTTCTGGCTGCATTTCTCCCCTCACATTTTTATTTTTGGGCGCCCAGTGTCCCGGGGCAATAAGGCCAGGGACCTCCTCGTCAACCTGCTCCTGGCATTAGCCAAATTGGCTATATATAAGTCCAGGAAGCAGTGTTTGATAGGGGGGGTTCCCTTGTCACCTGAGGCCATGTTCCAGGTGCTGGTGCGCTCCCGTATCCGGGCAGAGTACCACCTGGCTTTGTCCACTGGGGGAATGGATGAGTTTGTCTCCCAGTGGGCTGTAGATGGTGTGCTCTGCTCGGTATCCCCCCATTCGGTTTCTTTTTCTCTTAACCTCCTAAAATGATTTTTATTTAGTTTACAGAACATGTTTTTCTCATCATTTTAAAATACACTGTGCCCACTTGCCCAGTTAGTGCCACCACTCATATCTGGTATAACAGTCAGTAGTATACATTTAAACAAAGAATACAATTTTGACTGTAATACATTGAATAGCAGTTACTTGTCTGCAAGCGTCTGTGTCAGGCCTACAGCGTCTACTCTGCCAACTTCTGCAAGTGCACATTGCCACTCATATCTGTTGTCACAGTAGCTTGCACGCATAGTACCACTAATCGGAAAAAAAATGAGAGGCAGAGGCAGGACACCTCGCAGGGGCCGTCATGGTGCTGTGATTCCCTTTGGCCCTACAATAATGCCCAGTGTTCAGTGTTACCCTGAACTTGAAAAGTTCAGAGGACGTAGTTGACTGGCTAACACAGGACACCCAATCTTCTACAGCTTCCGCTTTGAACATTGACGCACCATCCTCCTCCAGCTTAGCTTTGGACACCTCTCAAGTTACCATTCGCCCGCCTGCCGCCACCACCAACACTAGTACCACAGCCGATTCAATTGATCATTCAGAAGAGTTATTTACACATCAGTTTGAAGAAATTAGTGATGCGCAACCATTATTGCCAGAGAATGTAGATAACAGGGATATGTCTCAGTCAGGCAGCAGTACACACATGTACGTACGATGTGATGATGATAATGTACCCGCTGCTGCTTCCTTTGTTCAGTTGTCAGATACAAGTGAGGCGGGTGATGATGATGACGATGCGTCCGTGGATGTCATGTGGGTGCCGGCTAGAAGAGAAGAAGAACAGGGGGAAAGTTCAGATGGAGAGACAGGGAGGAGGAGGAGACGAGTTAGAACCAGAGGGAGGTCATCGCAACGAGCTAGTGGCACAGTCAGACAGCATGCATCAGCACCAGGGGTCAGCCAGACAGCACGCCAATCAACGCATGCTGTTGCCACCACCAGAATGCCGTCACCGCAGAGCTCAGCAGTGTGGCATTTTTTTTGTGTGTCTGCCTCTGACAACAGTGATGCCATTTGCAACCTGTGCCAAAAGAAACTGAGTTGTGGGAAGTCCAACACCCACCTTGAAGCGTCCACATCAACGGCACGCCCCCAGCTCCCCAGATACTATTCCACATCCCGGATACGTGCAGTGTCATGCCGTCTTGGGGTTGACTTGCCTGAAAGCAGAGAGTCACACCGGGCAAGCACTCCTGTCCGCCCTGAACGCACAGGTGGATCAGTGGCTGACTCCGCACCAACTGGAGATTGACAAAGTGGTTTGTGACAACGGAAGAAATTTGTTGGCGGCACTGAATTTGGGCAAGTTGACGCATGTGCCGTGCATGGCACATGTGTGTAATCTGATCGTACAACGCTTTGTCCATAAGTATCCAGGCTTACAGGACATCCTGAAGTAGGCCAGAAAGGTGTGTGGCCATTTCAGGCGTTCCTACACGGCCATAGCGCACTTTTCAGATATCCAGCGGCGTAACAACATGCCAGTGAGAGCTTGATTTGTGAAAGCCCCACACGTTGGAATTCAACACTCCTAATGTTCGACCGCCTGCTCCAACAAGAAAAAGCCATTAACAAGTATTTGTATGACCGGGGTGCTAGGACAGCCTCTGCGGAGCTGGGGATTTTTTTGCCACGTTACTGGACGCTCATGCGCAATGGCTGTAGGCTCATGCGTCCTTTTTAGGAGGTGAAAAACCTTGTCAGTCGCACCGAAGGCGCCATCAGCGACATCATACCATTTGTTTTCTTCCTGGAGCGTGCCCTACGAAGAGTGCTGTATCAGGCCGTAGATGAGGGTGACGAGGAAGAGTTGTGGTCACCATCACCACCAGAAACAGCATTATCAGCATCGCTTGCTGGGCCTGCGGCAACGCTGGAAGAGGATTGTGAGGAAGAGGAGTCAGAGGAGGAATGTGGCTTTGAGGGGGAGGAGGAAGACCAATCACAACAGGCATCCCAGGGTTCTCGTCACCTATCTGGTACCCGTGGTGTTGTACGTGGCTGGGGGGAAGAACATATCTTCAGCGAGATCACTGAGGACGAGGAACGGGACATGACTAGCTCGGCATCCAACCTTGTGCAAATGGGGTCTTTCATGCTGTCGTGCCTGTCGCAGGACCCTCGTATAAAAAGGCTGAAGGGGAACGACCTGTACTGGGTGTGCACGCTACTAGACCCCGGTATAAGCAGAAAGTGCCTGAAATGTTACCAAATTACCGCAAGTCAGAAAGGATGCAGCAGGTCCAAAAGAAATTAACAAGTATGCTTTACACAGCATAAAAGGGTGATGTCACAGCACAAGGGCAATATAACAGGGGAAGAGGTGAAAGTAATCCTCCTCCCAAGACCACGCCGGCAAGGACAGGACGTTTAAAAGACGTGTTGTTGATGGAGGACATGCGGACCTTTTTCAGTTCCACGCATCGCAACAGCCCTTCGGGATCCACCCTCAGAGAACGACTTGACTGACAGGTAGCAGACTACCTCGCCTTAACTGCAGATATCGACACTCTGAGGAGCGATGAAACCCTTGACTACTGGGTATGCAGGCTATACCTGTGGCCTGAGCTATCCCAATTTGCAATTGAACTTCTGGCCTGCCCCGCTTCAAGTGTCCTGTCAGAAAGGACCTTCAGTGCAGCAGGAGGTTTTGTCACCTAGAAGAGAAGTCGCCTAGGGCAAAAAAGTCTAGATTGCCTCACCTTTATAAAGATGAATGAGGGATGGATCCCGAAGGGACTGACACTGGGCGATACATTCGACTGAAAAAGGCCTGATGAGATGAGCTGCCTTCGGCTAAAAATGGTCCACACGCTACTGTAGGTTATCTGTGAATGCCGGATGACTTGCGTGACTTATCCGCCACCAACTAGGGTTCAAGAAGACGCAATGTTTTATGGCACTTTCTGCCTGGGGAACAAAGGTCAATTTTTCTGGCCGCTGCAACAGCAGCGGCTGCAACAATACCTAATTTTTTAATTTAAATTTTTATGTCAGAAGGCGTACGGCATGTAATGAAAAAGAAAGCATATTGAACAGTCTTGCATAACACAACAGTTGTGCAAAAATACCTATTTACAATGAAGACATTTTGTTAAAATTAGCTGGCTAGGCCTTCTTATTTTTACTTTTTTTGTTAATAAATTTTCTTTTTTTTTACTGTGATTGCAATTTTTAAGAGAAAACTAAAACATGGTAAAACAGACAAAAGTAAAGAGTATATCAGCAGTTAACACCAAAGTCCTATTATCTATCATCACTCCAGCAGTAGCTTTTTATTTACAATATCTAACCTGCTCAATCGCCCTTGGGTTACCCTAGGGCAGGCTTCAGTAGGCGACCTCTCCTTTCCTCGGATGATTTTGCCGCCGGTTGCTTCGGAAGGGTCTCCTCCAGAGCTCCCCCACTCCGGTCCTTCCCCCCGATTCGCTTCAACCACTAACAAATGTTTTATTATTTAAGGGGGGCACTAAATGGGGATGTTTTCCAGGGATCCCAAATTTTCTGGAACTGGGTGATTCTATCCAAGACTACATGGTTTAATCTCTCGTTGAGCAGTAAATAGTTGATGTTTTTTATTAATTCCTGAAAGTTTCAACTACTAGCTATGTGTATTTTTTCTTTCAAAAAATATTTTATTAGGTCAGGTAATATATCATATTCAAACAACCATTTTCATGTTACATATATATCCATACATGTTAATACATCACTGAGTTACCTTATCTCTATTAATACTCAGTTTACCCCTTTCCATTCCATAATCTTGGAGCTTATACCATATCCAGGGCTAGTATGTTATCTGGATTTGTTTTTTTTTTACTTCTCAGTTATTAATATAGCTTTAATTCAGTTTGTTTTAAGTTGATTCCCTTTAAGTCTTGAATCCGACTATAATTGGGAAAAAAAATAACTAGTTTTAATATTTAACATGTTGGGAAAGGGAAAGGTCCAAAAACATCCTCCTTTTTTACATAAATATGATGTAAAATATAGCACTTACCTCCGTCCTCCGCCCCTCTATGGATCCACACACACCTCCATCCATCCCGTTCTCTTGAGAATATCCTCTCCCATTTAGGGGAGCCCCTATTCCGGACCTAAATGTCTTTAATTGTCTCCAGATGATATGCTATACCTTTATTGCAGCCACGGAGACCATATATCTCAAAATGTATCCATGGAGTTGTCTACTAAATGGGTAAGGCGTTCATTTATATGGATAAAGTTTAATTTATTTTTAACCACCTGAAAGTGTAGGGTATCCAATTTCCATTGTCTGGCTATATGGTTCTTTGTGGCCAACATGATGAACTTTAATAGCCTATTTTGAGCGGGTGAGAGACAGACATCCGGAAAACCAGCATGCAGTTTTCTATGTTAGCAGAAATCTGAATCTTAAACATTTTAGAAGCTAGTAAGCATGTTTCTTCCCATAGTCTTATGAATGCCGAACACTCCCACCAGACATGAATAAATGTAGCCTCATTACCACTGTTCCTAAAACATGAGCTGCTCCATTTTGGATCCCATTTATTTAGCTTAAAAGGAGTAATATATGTCCTGTGTAGGACCTTTATTGAAGTCTCAAGCAGACTATAATTTAAAGATCCCCTACTTAAGCCTCGCCAACTTTTATCCCATGTGCTGTCTGCCAACTCGGTGCCCAAATCCCTCTCCCAGGCTTTAGTATAGTCTGGTTTGTTTGCCCATGAGTTTTCATTAAATAGTTCATAGATGAGGCTAATAATGCCAGGCTGAAAGGGGGAATCCCTACATTTTTTGAGTAGCCAGGTGTTTCTTTGGGAGGTTCCCCTACCACTTATCGTATATATAAAATGATGTACCCTGCAAAAATTATAGTGTTCAGCCAGGGGTAAATTGTATCTATCTCTCACCCGCTCAAAGGTCATTATTTTGTCGTCATGCCACCATGGACGAACCCTTAGTAGGTTCTGAGACTTCCACCAACTGAGAGAGCTTTCCGGAAGATGTATCTTAAAGTGGGTATTGGGTACGATAGGGGTAAGATCTGATACATGAGTGTCCAGTTTTTGTGTCCAGTTCATCTCCGTCTATATTTTTAATGAGTGCTTAATCAACGGGTTTTTCAAGTTTCTCAAAAAAGTATACAGGCCTGGAATCCATATTACTGTATCCCATGTATAAGGTGACATGCTTACATTTTCCACAAATACCCAGAGTGGCTGATGTGTAGGAGAATGCGCCAGAGGAATGAAAGCCAGCTGCGCTGCCTTGTAATACAGTTTGAGATTCGGCACCATAGGCCCCCTTTCCCTTTTGGTCTATACATATTATTTTTTGAGATCCTCGGGGCTTTATGATTCCAAATAAATCTAAAAATTAGTTTTTTCCCCTTTGAATCTTTATGTGTTGTAAGCCATCTCCAGGGAGTTTTAATCTGTCTGACAGGGATTTGTAGTATGTATCTATCAAGTTCATAAATTTGCCTGCAAACCCAAATTTCTGTAATACTGCTTTTAAATAAGGCCATTCCAACGTATCAAAGGCCTTTTCTATATCTAACGCCAAAAGGCATGTGGGTATTTGATGTTGGGATGACCATGAGATTAAATTTTGTGTACCTATGATATTGTCCCCCGTTTTTGTCTATGGGGGATAAACCCTGTTTGGTCTTTATGGATTATGGAGGGGAGAAATCGCGAAATCCTGTTTGCCATTAATTTGGCCAACATTTTTATATCCCTGTTTAGGAGTGATATGGGGCAGTAATTTTTAAGTTCTAATGGGTCTCGTCGTTCTTTCGGGAAACATATCATGGTTTAGTTCTTGTGGCATGGGAGAGCCTTCTAAAATTTGATTGAAAAGTGTGGCTAAGTGGGGTAATAACAAGTCTATAAAAGTTTGGTAATAGAGATTTGTAAATCCATCCGGGCCCGGGTAGCTATGTGTATTTTGAATGCTAAAGCCATTAATTGGAATAGCTTGTTCTAGGATTGAGATAAGTTTTTTTATGTGTATCCCCAGTAAGCAGGATTACATTGAAAGAGAAATATCCTTTTGCAAGGATTGGAGGCCCGAGATTTAGCTGAAGTCTTTTATAGTGGACATGAGTGCTGGTATAGAGAGAAGGGGCTTGGTCAGGGTGCAAAGCATATCGTCCGCGAAAAGTGAACACTTAATCTGATGGTGTCCTACTTGAACCCCCTGGATGGCATAGTTGGTTCTGATTGCCTGCGCTAGGGGTTCAATGGCAAGAGCAAAGAGCAGTAGGGAGAGTGGGCATCCCTGCCTGGTCCCTCTCTGTACTTGGATTTTGGCCTTATGGTCCCCTGGTATCTTTAAGTTAGCTACTGGTGAGTCGTAGTACCTTCTGAGCAGGTTGAGAAAGCGTCCCTCAAATCCAAACGTATCTAGCATTTTGTACATATATGGCCATTCCACCGTATCAAAAGCCTTCTTTATGTCTAGGGCTAGAGGGCAAACTGGGTTGTTATAGTGTTGAGCCAAGAACTGGGCATTCAGAACCCTCCTAACATTATCTCCTGCCTCTCTGAAAGGAATGAACCCCGTTTGGTCCTTGTGTATTTTGTCCAGTAAAAAGTTAGATATTCGTTTGGCCATAATTTTAGCAAGGATCTTGACATCCACATTTATCAGGGGTGTGGGGCAATAATTTTTAACCTCTAAAGGGTCCCTACCCTCTTTTGGAAAGACTATGAGGTCCGCCTGATTCAATTAAGGGGGCATAGGTTCTCCATTTAGTATAGCGTTAAACAAAGATGTTATAGTACAGATGAGTAAAACCGTCTGGCCTTGGGGACTTGCCAAATTTAAGATCTTGGATTGTAGATTTAACTTCCTCTTGGGATATGTCTAGGTTCAAGCTGTCCAATTGAGGTACAGCTAGTTTGTGTACTTCTTGCTGTAGTAGGAAGGACTCTATGTCAGATCCGCTGCAGCGGGTTTGGGATAAATATATGGTCTGATCGAAGTTTTGAAATGTTTCTTGGATAGCATTGGGGCTAAAGGAGGTTTGGCCTTCAGGTAGTCTAAAGATACCGTATATTATGTCCTCTCTTGGGGGGTAAAGACACTAATAATTCCTCCAATAAAATTCTGTTTTTTATGTGGGCAAGGTCCCTGGTTAGCCCCTTGGGTTATCTGTTAAAAAGAGTGGTGCAGAGACTGTGGGGGCTGTTAGCCTCCTTGTCCCCGTGTGGCCGTTTAGAATCCCTGCTGCTGCATGTTTCAGCTTTATTAAGGTGTAATTTTACAGTGTTTGACTCAAGTAGCTGCCTGTGCTGGGTCAGTTTGGCTTAATTGCTGGGCCCTTTTCCTGCCAAGATGGCAACCGTCAGTCCATGGGCCTCTATGTCCCCTTCACTACCTTTGTCCGCGGTTGTGTGCTTATTTGGGATGGCCCCCCTTTATATCTCCGGCCTGTGGCCTTTTTAGGTCCCCCCTCAATCTCTGAGTGTGGGTATGCGGGACTGGGGCGTTGAATCAGGCCTACCTTCTTCTCTGCTCGCTGCAAGATCAACAATACCTAATTATTCAGGCATGTGTACATGCCTAATTTTTCTGGCCTCTGGTGCTGCACTGTGGCTTCAACAACCAAACCACAAAAAAAGGCACTTGACAGGGATTAATCTGATAGGAGTAGTACTACTTAACACACCACTCATATCTGGTGTAAAAGTAGTGTACATTTAAAACAAAAAAAAAAATTCTACTGTAATAGATTGCATAGCAGTTAGTTGTCTGCAAGCGTGTGTGTCAGATCTACAGCGTCTACTCTGCCAACTTCTGCAAGTGCACAGTGCCACTCATATCTGTTGTCACAGTAGCTTGCACGCATAGTACCAATCTGTCAAAACCTGTAATGATGAATGAGGTCTAGAGTAGCCTGGTTCCCTTATCCTCTACAGGTTGAGACCTAATGTTTGGGTGACTCCAGACCAACACATGAGTACAAGCAGCACACAAACTCAAAGCCGCCATCCTCCTCCTGGTCCAGCATCATCAGCCACATCAACCACTGCTGTCCTCCTTGCCCCCTCTGAACCATCCGCCACTCCGTCTCTCGCCTTGAGCAGTTCCTGCTCATCTGCCCATAATCAGGTGCCTGTAAAGGACATGTTTGAGCGTAAGTAGCTAATGTCACAAAGTGCCCCAAAATTGAAGTGATACGACCAACCAAGCATCTTTTTCCATCTCCCGGTTCTAAAAATCCAGGCCTTATACACGCCCCCTGATAGGTGCTGTAACAGGTATTAAACTGATAAGAGTAGTACTTAAAAAACACGCCACTCCTTTCTGGTGGCACCTTTGATTGCATGCGCCGTGCCCCAAAATTGAAGTGATATGACCAACCAAGCATCTTTTTCCATCTCCCGGTTCTAAAAATCCAGGCCTTATACACGCCCCCTGATAGGTGACGTAACAAGTATTAAACTGATAAGAGTAGTACTTACAAACACGCCACTCCTATCTGGTGGCACCTTTGATTGCACGTGCCGTGCCATAAAATTGAAGTGATACGACCAACCAAGCATCTTTTTCCATCTCCCGGTTCTAAAAACCCAGGCCTTATACACGCCCCCTGATAGGTGCTGTAACAGGTATTAAACTGATAAGAGTAGTACTTACAAACACGCCACTCCTATTTGGTGGCACCTTTGATTGCACGTACCGTGCCCCAAAAATTGAAGTGATACGACCAACCAAGCATCTTTTTCCATCTCCCGGTTCTAAAAATCCAGGCCTTCTACACGCCCCCTCATAGGTGCTGTAACAGGTATTAAACTGATAAGAGTAGTACTTACAAACACGCCACTCCTATCTGGGGGCACCTTTGATTGCACGTGCCGTGCCCCAAAATTGAAGTGATACGACCAATCAAGCATCTTTTTCCATCTCCCGGTCCCAAAAATCCAGGCCTTATACACGCCCCCTGATAGGTGCTGTAACAGGTATTAAACTGATAAGAGTAGTACTACTTAACACACCTTATAATAATGCAGAGAGAGGCAACGCAGTGAGAGGAGTCTGAAGAAGAGGAGTCAGAGGAGGAAGGTGGCTTTGAGGAGGTGGAAGACCAAACACAGCAGGCATCCCAGGGGGCTTGTTGTCACCTTTCGGGGACCCTTGGTGGCTGGGTGGAGGAAGAGACCTTTAATGACATCAGTGAGGACAAGGGACGGGACATGGCTAGCTTGGTATCCAACCTTGTGCAAATGGGGAGTTTGCGGTTGTGCAAAGGGACTCTTTGCGTTTGTTTGCGGTGCGTTAAACGGGGAGTTTGGTCTGTCACTGTGAAGCGGGTGTAACCCTTACACTACCTGATCGATACAACATCATACCTGATGTTTTAAAGCATGTTATTCCAAACAATTTAGAAATGTTTTTAGATAGTTGAGTCTATCAGCATGGCACATTTTGACTTGGCAAGATTTGCCCACTCTTCTTTGCAAAAACACTCCAAATCTGTCAGATTGCGAGGGCATCTCCTGTGCACAGCCCTCTTCGGATCACCCCCATTCAGGTCTGGGCTCTGGCTGGGCCATTCAAAAACTTTAATCTTCTTCTGGTGAAGCCATTCCTTTGTAGATTTGGATGCATGCTTTGGGTCGTTGTCATGCTGAAAGATGAAGTTCCTCTTCATGTTCAGCTTTCTAGCAGAAGCCTGAAGGTGTGAGGAATTGACTCTGCTGGGATTCGAACCCTGATTTGCATGTTGCTGGACCTCTTCCCTACCGGTACGCCAGCCTGCCTCTTGCAGATTTGCCTGAGATCTGATACCTTGACTCTAAAAGCAATGAAATCAGTGACAACTCTCTTTAGCTGTGTCTGGTCAGCTGTCTGGTTCTTGGCCTATATAAGGCACTTCCTGTCTCTGTATCCATGCCAGATTATTGTGTGGTTCCTGATCCCTTCAATAAAGCTTGTTCCTGTTTCACCTACAAGATGCTGAACCGGATTATTGCTGACCTTGGCTACTGGTCTCCAAAACCTTGTGATTCCTATCTCATTACAGAATAATCTGGCCACTTTCATGGAGACCGCCGGGTCAGATTCTGCATTGGGCCAGCAGGTTGCTTTTACTGCAAGAACTGTGCAGACCCAGGCACAGACCATTCAAGTGCTGCCGGACCAGGTAGCTGAACTGCAAAATAAATTTCAGTCAATGCACAGTGAGTATACCAGCTACAGGGCACGTGATGTTGCGGCTGCTACTGTTACACCTGCACAAGATGCCCGCTTGCCCCTGCCAGAAAAGTTTGGAGGAGATTGCAAAAAATTTAGAGGTTTCCTAAATCAATGCCGTTTGCACTTGTTGTTGTTACCTCACCAATTTCCATCTGAAAGAGAGAAGGTGGGATTTATTTTTTCACTATTCAAAGATGAAGCCCTGGCTTGGGGCTCCCCTCTTCTGGAACAGGACAGTCCAGTCTTGGGTAATCTAAATGACTTTCTTGAGGCCATGTGCCTAGTTTTTGATGACCCCAATCGATGTGCTTCAGCAGAAGCCACTCTCCTTCATTTGCATCAAGGGAGGCGCTCTGTGGCTGAATATGCTGCTGAATTCAGACAGTGGGTTGCTGATACTACCTGGAACCAATCAGCCCAGAGGTTCCACTTCAGAAAAGGTCTCTCAGAAGCTATAAAAGATGAGCTAGCTCGTGTTGATCTTCCTGCTGACTTTGATGCATTTGTGCGTTTGGCTATCCGTATTGATCGGACACTTTCTGAAAGAAGATTGGAAAGACAGGGCTCTTTTAGACCAAGTACTACTCCTATTTCCTATTCAAGAATTTCTACTCCAACCCCACAAACACCTACAGACTCTGAACCTGAGGCTATGCAGGTAAATCTAATAAGAGGGCCATTATCCAATGAAGAAAAACAGTGGCGACTCACTCACAATTTATGCCTGTATTGTGGTAGTGCAGGGCACTATGCCATCAATTGCCCTAGCAAATCCAAAAGAACAATAGCTATGGCAGCTGAGGGCGCACAGATTCAACACCAATCCCAGATTTCAGATCAACTGGATTCTGTCACACAACCCTTGTTTTCTCTGGCTCATGGTGAAGAGGGTATGTTGACTCAACATCCTCATTTTGTGGTGCCTATCACTTTGCAATGTGGTGATCGTAAAATTTCAACTACAGCTATGATAGATTCTGGAGCAGGCGGAAACTTTATGGACATTAAATTTGCAGTAGGAAATAGAATTCAGTCTATCCCTAATTCTTCACCTGTGTTAATGGAGACAGTTGACGGTTCTCCACTTACGTCAGGCCCGGTTACACATGAGACTGTGCCCTTAATGTTGACTGTGGAAGTGAATCACCATGAGGCTATCTCTTTCCACCTAATTTCCTCAACACAGTTTCCAGTGATTTTGGGGGTACCTTGGCTTGCTCTGCATAACCCACAGATTGATTGGAAGATCAGAACTTTGTCCTTTCCTTCAGAACACTGCTTAATGAATTGTCAACCCCCTAAGGTAACACCTGTTGCCACAACAATTAATGAAATGGTTGCTACAAACTTGACTAAGCTTCCTCTACAATATCGGGATTTTGCAGATGTCTGTGATAAGAAGAATGCTGATCAGCTTCCACCACACAGGCCTTATGATTGTGCCTGTGGCTGCTATCCCATTTGGCCGTATATATTCCCTTTCTGAGCCTGAATTGAAAGCTCTTCGTGAATACCTACAAGAAAATCTTGCCAAAGGCTTTATTCGACCACCTACTTCTCCAGCAGGAGCTCCTATTTTCTTTGTAGAAAAGAAAGACGGCAGCCTACGGCCATGCGTTGATTACAGGGACATTAATAACATCACTGTTAAAAAACGCTACCCCTTGCCTCTGATTCCTGAACTTTTGGAGAGACTTCGCTCAGCTAAAATATTTACGAAGCTTGATCTTCGGGGGGCATATAATCTGGTTCGCATAAGACCAAATGATGAATGGAAAACAGCTTTCAGAACCAGGTACGGGCATTACGAATATCTAGTAATGCCATTTGGGCTTTGTAATGCCCCTGCAACTTTCCAGCATCTTATCAATGATGTACTACGAGATATCCTGGATCAGTTTGTTGTGGCATATTTGGATGATATCCTAATATTCTATGATAATCTTGAAAACCACAGAAAACAGGTCCGTATAGTTCTGGAGCGCCTTCGTACCCACCGCCTATACATTAAACTAGAAAAATGTGAGTTTGAACAAACAGAAATTCAATTCCTGGGGTATGTAATAACTCCTAAAGGTTTAACTATGGACGCAAGTAAAATTAAAGCTGTGCTGGACTGGCCCATCCCCAAGAATGAAAAAGATGTCCAGAGATTTGTGGGGTTTGCCAATTTTTACAGGCGTTTCATTGAGAATTTCTCTGCTGTTATTACACCGATCACTGATCTCACACGTAAAGGGGACTCCTTTTCAGTGGTCCGATAAGGCTGATACCGCATTCTCCCGATTGAAGACTCTTTTTACCTCTGCCCCCGTCCTGGTACATCCTCAGCCGGAATTACCATTTATTGTGGAAGTTGATGCTTCTGATTCAGCTGTTGGTGCTATACTGTCTCAAAGGACTGGACCTAAGATGCTGTTACATCCGTGTGCCTTCTATTCACACCAGATGGTGCCAGCAGAAAGGAACTATGACATAGGGAATAAAGAACTATTGGCTATAAAAGCTGCCTTCACCGAATGGAGACATCTCTTAGAGGGAGCTACCCATCCAATTACTGTCCTCACAGATCACAAAAATCTGGAATGTATTCGATCAGCTAAGAGACTGTCAGCCAGACAAGCACGCTGGTCCCTATTCTTCTCGAGGTTTAATTTTTTGGTTACATATCGTCCTGGCTCCAAGAATGGTAAGGCGGATGCCTTGTCTAGAATAGCTGACCCCCTCCATGCTACCGTAACCAAGACCACCATCTTGCCGGAGGATATATTTATAGGAGTTACTTTTCCTTCTGATCTGATGTCTCGCATTAAAAAGGGCTACGCTGAAGACCCAGTTCTTCGTGATCCTCCTCATGATCTCCATATGACGATGCTTAATGGGTTTTGGATTTTTCAACAACGTCTGTTTGCTCCGGAGTCAGTGCGACTGGACCTTTTATATCTCTACCATGACTCAAAACCAGCAGGTCATCCAGGAATCCGAAAGACACAAGAGCTTCTTGCCCGATCCTTTTAGTGGCCGAAATATCATGAGGATGTTAAAAAGTATGTGTCCTCTTGTGATGTATGTGCCAGACATAAGACTCCTCGCTCATCCCCTGTTGGCTTGCTTCAGCCTTTTTCCGATTCCTCATCGTCCCTGGGGATCTATATCCATGGACTTTATTGTGGAACTACCTCCCTCTAAGGAACACACTACCATTCTTGTTGTTGTGGACAGGTTAACTAAGATGGGTCATTTCATACCAGCTCGTGGTCTCCCTTCAGCTAAACAGACGGCTGACCTCGTTATTCAGGAAATATTTCGCTTGCATGGATTGCCCGATGAAGTAGTTTCTGACCGGGGAGTGCAGTTTACATCTCGTTTTTGGAAATATTTTTGTTCTAACCTAGGTATTAATGTAAATCTGTCGTCAGCTTTTCATCCACAAAATAATGGACAGACTGAGCGAACCAACCAGACTGTGGAGCAATATTTGCGGTGCTATATATACTTACCTGCAGGATGACTGGCTGGATTTTTTACCCACAGCGGAGTTTGCCAATAACAATGCCCAACACTGCTCCACTTCTCTGAGCCCATTTTTTGCCAATTATGGTTACCATCCAACCTTTCTAGTGAGTCTCCCGATTACTACTCCCGTTCCTGCAGTCACTGACCGGCTAACCGCCTTACGTGATTCCCAAGCACTGTTGAAAGAGACTCTTTTGGAGGCTCAGGAATGTTACAAAAGAGCTTCTGATAGGCATAGAAAGGAGGCCCCAGTCTATCATGTTGGTGACAAGGTGTGGCTGTCAACAAAGAATCTTTAGCTTCGGATTCCTTCTCATAAATTGGGTCAAAGGTTAATGGGACCTTTTGAGATCATTGCTCAGATCAATGCTGTCACTTTCCGTTTGCAACTTCCAAATTTCATGAAAATACATCCAGTGTTTCACGTTGCACTGCTTAAACCTTTTCATGAAAATGCTTTCCCTGGCCGAGCCCTACCTGCCCCACCTCCAGTCCTCGTGGATGGCGAAGATGAATACGAAGTGGAAAAAATTCTTGACTCTAAAAGCAATGAAATCAGTGACAACTCTCTTTAGCTGTGTCTGGTCAGCTGTCTGGTTCTTGGCCTATATAAGGCACTTCCTGTCTCTGTATCCTTGCCAGATTATTGTTGGTTCCTGATTCCTTCAATAAAGCTTGTTCCTGTTTCACCTACAAGTTGCTGAACTGGATTATTGCTGACCTTGGCTACTGGTCTCCACAACCTTGTGATTCCTATATAATTACAGAAGGTTTTGTGCCAATATTGATTGGTATTTGGAACTGTTCATAATTCCCTCTATCTTAACTAAGACCCCAATTCCAGCTGAAGAAAAACAGCCCCAAAGCATGATGCTGCCACCACCATGCTTCACTGTGGGTGTGGTGTTCTTTTGGTGATGTGCAGTGTTGTTTTTGCCCCAAACGTATCTTTTGGAATTATGGCCAAAAAGTTCAACCTTGGTTTCATCAGATTATAACACCTTTTCCCACATGCTTTTGGGAGACTTCAGATGTGTTTTTGCAAAATGTTGCCTGGCTTGGATGTTTTTCTTCGTAAGAAAAGGCTTTCGTCTTGTCACTCTACCCCATAGCCCTGACATAATGAAGAATACGGGAGATTGTTGTCACATGTACCACACAGCCAGTACTTGCCAGATATGCCTGCAGCTCCTTTAATGTTGCTGTAGGCCTCTTGGTAGCCTCCCAGACCAGTTTTCTTCATGTCTTTTCATCAATTTTGGAGGGAGCTCCAGTTCTTGGTAATGTCACGGTTGTGCCATATTTTTTCCACTTGATGATGACTGTCTTCACTGTGTTCCATGGTATATCTAATGCCTTGGAAATCCTTTTGTACCCTTCTCCTGACTAATACCTTTTAACAATGAGATCCCTCTGATGCTTTGGAAGCTCTCTGTGGACCATAGCTTTTGCTGTGGGATGCGACTATGAAAATTTCAGGAAAGACCAACTAGAGCAGCTGAACTTTATTTGGGGTTAATCAGAGGCACTTTAAATGATGGCAGGTGTATGCTGACTCCTATTTAACACGATTTGGAATGTGATTGCTTAATTCTGAACACAGCTACATCCACAATTATACGAGGGTGTGCAGACTTATGCAACCACATTATTTTTATTTTTTATTTTTCTTCCCTCCACCTAAAAGATTTCAGTTTGTTTTTCAATTGAGTTGTACAGTTTATAGGTCACATTAAAGGTGGAAAAAGTTCTGAAATGATTTCTCTTTGTCTCATGTTTTTACAGCACAGAAACCTGACATTTTAACAGGGGTATGTAGACTTTTTTATATCAACTGTATACATATATATATGTATATATATATATATATATATATATATATATACAGTGCCTTGCAAAAGTATTCCCCCCGCTTGGCATTTTTCATGTTTTGTTGCCTCACAACCTGGAATTAACATGGATTGTTTGAGGATTTGTATCATTTAATTTACAGAACACACCCACAACTTTGATGATGTTTTGTTTTATTGTCAAGCAAACAACAAATAGGACAAAATAACACAAAAAGTAAATGTGCATAACTATTCACCCCCCTAAAGTCAATACTTTGTAGAATAGCCTTTTGCGGCAATCACAGCTCCAAGTCGCTTTGGATAAGTCTCTATGAGCTTGCCACATCTTACCACTCGGATATTTGCCCATTCCTCCTTGCAAAACTACTCCAGCTCCATCAAGTTGGATGGTTTGACCACAGATTTTCTATTGAATTGAGGTCTGGGCTTTGACTAGGCCATTCCAACACATTTACATGCTTCCACTTAAACCACTAAAGTGTTGCTTTAGAAGTGTGTTTGGTGTCATTGTCCACAGAGTGGTACAGGTTTTGCACAAGAATATCCCTGTATTTAGCACCATCCATCTTTCCCTCAACTCTGACCAGTTTCCCAGTCCCAGCTTCTGAAAAACATCCCCACAGCATGATGCTGCCACCATGTTTCACTGTGGGATGGTGTTCTTTGGGTGATGTGATGTGTTGGGTTTGCGCCAGACATAGCGTTTTCTTTGATGTCCGAAAAGCTAAAATTTTAGTCTCATCAAACCAGAGCATCTTCCTCCATACATTTTGGGAATCTCCCACATGCCTTTTTGCAAACTCAAAACGTGCCATTTAGTTTTTTGATGAAAGTAATGGCTTTCTTCCAGCCACTCTGCCATAAAGCCCAACTCTATGGATCATTGTCGTCCTATGTACAGATACTCCAGTCTCTGATGTAGAACTCTGCAGCCCCTCCAGGGTTACCTTAGGTCTCTGTGCTGCCTGATTAATGCCCTCCTCGCCCGGTCCGTGAGTTTTGGTGGGCGGCTTTTGGCAGGTTTGCTGTTGTGCCATGTTCTTTCCATTTGGTTATGATAGATTTGATGGTGCTCCTGGGGATCATTAAATATTTGGATATTTATTTATAACCTAACCCTGACTTGTACTTCTCAACAAAAATGTACCTTACTTGTTTGGAGAGTTCCTTGGTCTTCATGGCAGTATTTGGTTAGTGGTGCCTCTTGCTTAGGTGTTGCAGCCTCTGGGGCCTTTCAAAAAAGGTGTGTATATGTAATGACAGATCATGTGACACTTAGATTGCACACAGGTGGACCTCATTTCAATAATTATGTGACTTCTGAAGGTAATTGGTGCACCAGAGCTTTTTATGGTCTTCATAACAAAGGGGGTGAATACATACGCACATGCCAATTTTCTGTTTTCTATTTCTAAAAATTGTTTTATGTATATATTTATCTCATTTCACTTCACCAACTTAGACTATTGTGTTCTGATCCATCACATAAAATTCAGATTAACAAAACAATGAACTTAAGGCTGTAATGTAACAAAATAGGTAAAAAGCCAAGGGGGTGAGTACTCTTGCAAGGCACTGTATATAATCTAGGCCTCTTTTACTAGTGACTCTCAAGTTACTAGAAACAACATTTATCTGGCATCTACCAAACACAAACTAAAGTTATGCTTATGAGAATTTAAAATAAACAAAATGTTTTGCAATGGGGCCCCACAGGACCAAATCACTTAGTGCTCCTCCCCTAGATCCCTTTCCATAACTGCCCCTCTCCTGAAGGCTTCTTTCTGTAACAGTTAACCTTCCCATGACCCATTTCCATAGCTGTTCCCCTACCCTTACTCCCTGCCTGTCTGAAGCTCCACTGCCTACAGTACAGGTGCAGGACATGTTTGCCCCACTTTCCAGCTACATCCTCTAGGGATATACAGTATCTCACTAAAGTGAGTACACCCCTCACATTTTTGTACATATTTTATTATATCTTTTCATGTGACGACATTGAAGTAAGTGTACAGCCTGTATAACAGTGTAAATTTGCTGTTTCCCCAAAATAACACAACACACTGCCATAAATGTCTAAACCGTTGGCAACAAAAGTGAGTACACCCCTAGGTGGAAATGTCCAAATTGCGCCCAATTAGCCATTTTCCCTCCCCTCTGTCATGTGATTAGTTAGTGTTACAGGGTCTCAGGTGTGAATGGGGAGCAGGTGTGTTAAATTTGGTGTTATCACTCTCACACTCAAAATGGCACCTTATGGAAAGGAACTTTCTGAGGATATGTAAAACAAATTGGTGCTCTACGTAAAGATTGACTAAGCTATAAGAAGATTGCCAAGATCCTGAAACTGAGCTGCAGCATGGTGGGCAAGACAATACAGCAGTTTCACAGGACAGGTTCCACTCAGAACAGGCCACGCCATGGTCGACCAAAGAAGTTTAGTGCACATGCTCAGCGTCATATGCAGAGGTTGTCTTTTGGAAATAGACGTAGGAGTGCTGACAGCATTGCTGCAAAGGATGAAAGGATGGGGGGTCAGCCTGTCTGTGCTCAGACCATATGCCACAAGCTGCATCAAATTGGTCTGCATGGTTGTCGTCCGAGAAGGAAGCCTCTTATAAAGATGATGCACAAGAAAGCACGCAAACAGTTTGCTAAAGACAAGCAGACTAAAGACATGGATTACTGTAATCACATCCTGTGGTCTGATGAGACCAGAATAAACTTATTTGGTTTAGATGGTGTCAAACGTGTGTCGTGGCAACCAAGTAAAGGAGTACAAAGACAAGGGTGTCTTGCCTACAGTCAAGCATAGTGGTGGAAGTGTCATGGTCTGGGCCTGCATCAGTACACACCACCAAGATGACCAACACCTTGCTAAAGAAGCTGAAGGTAAAGGTGATGGAGCATGTCATAAGACCTAAACCCTATTGAGCATCTGTGGGGCATTATCAAATGGAAGGTGGGGGAGTGCAAGGTCTCTAACATCCACCAGCTCCGTGATGTCATCATGGAGGAGTGGAAGAGGACTCCAATGGCAACCTGCGAAGCTCTGGTGAACTCCATGCCCATGAGGGTTAAGGCACTGCTGGAAAATAATGGTGGCCACACAAAACATTGACAATTAAATGGCAGATGAGTTTTAGTACGAATAAATGTAAGGTTATGCATCTGGGAAGGAAAAATAACCATGCAATTTATAAACTTAATGAAACAAATCTAGGGGTACCAGATATTGAAAGGGATTTGGGAGTGCTTGTGGACAAAGACCTATATAACAGTGCTCAATGCCAAGCAGCAGCTGCAAAGGCAATTAAACTATTAGCACGTATTAAGAAGGGTAATAAAGCAATGGAAGCAAATTTAATTCTAACACAATACAAATCCATAGTACGCCCTCATTTGGAATATGGAGTACAGTTTTGGGCACCATTTCATAAAAAGGACATTTTAGAACTGGAAAAGATACAGAGGAGGGCAACAAAGCTAATAAGGGGAATGGAGGGGCTAAGTTATGAAGAAAGACTAGAAAAAATTAAACTTATTTTCTCCAGAAAAAAGGCATCTAAGAGGAGATATGATTACCTTATATAAATACATCCAGGGTCAGTGTAAAGATTTGCCAAGGGAGCATTTTGTGCCAAGAGATTTTCAACTGACAAGAGGACATCCCTTGAGGTTAGAAGTAAAAAGATTCCACCTTAAAGAAAGAAAAGGGCTCTTCACAGTAAGGGTGGTTAATCTGTGGAATTCTCTACCAGAGGAGGTGGTGACAGCGGATTCAATAGATAACTTTAAAAGGGGACTGGATTTATTTCTAATTAAAAAGGGAATTCAAGGTTATATTCATGGATAACTAGAGAGGCAGTATTGATCCAGGGAGAAGTCTGGTCGCCGGTGTCTGTGATCAGGAGGGATTTTTATTTATTTATATAACTTATTATTTAATAGTTATTTAATCATATCTCCTCTTAGACGCCTTTTTTTCTAGAGAAAATAAGTTTAATTTGGTGAGTCTTTCTTCATAACTTAGCCACTCCATTCCCCTTATTAGTTTTGTTGCCCTTCTCTGTACCTTTTCCCAGCTCAAACATTTCCCTTTTATGAAGTGGTGCCCAAAATTGTACTCCATATTCCAAATGAGGGCGTACTAGAGATTTGTATAGTGGCAGAATTATATTTGCTTCCCTGGCTTCTATACCCTTCTTAATACATGCTAATATTTTATTTGCAGCTGCTGCTTGGCTTTGAGCACTGTTACCTAGGTGGTTGTCCACAAGCACTCCCAAATCCCTTTCAAGATCTGATACACCTAGATTTGCTCCATTAAGATTATAAATTGCAAGGCTATTTTTCCTTCCCAGATGCATAACTTTACATTTATTCGTATTAAATCTCATCTGCCATTTAGATACCCATTCCTTAATTTTATGTAAATCCCTTTGGAGGGAAAGCACATCACTATCTGATTTAATTACCTTCCACAACTTCGTGTCATCAGCGAAAATAGTGACACCACACTCCAATCCTACCTCTAAGTCATTAATAAATATGTTAACCCTTTGCTTCCTGTCTTTTAGCCAGCTATCAATCCATGAGCAGATATTTACTGCAATTCCTGTATCCCTTAGTTTGCCCAATAGTCTCCCATGTGGCACTGTATCAAAAGCCTTTGCAAAATCCAAAAAGACTACATCCACTGAGTTGCCTTGATCCAGGTTCCTACTAACCTCCTCATAGAAACTAATTAGATTTGTTTGACATGACCTATCCCTCATAAATCCATGTTGACTCCTACTTATAATCCTGTTCAAATATACATATTCTTGTATATTATCCCTTATTAACCCTTCTAAAAGCTTCCCCACTACAGAAGTGAGGCTCACTGGTCTATAATTCACCGGATTTGCTCTTGCTCCATTTTTAAATATAGGTATCACATCAGCTTTTCTCCAGTCATCTGGTAGAGACCCTGTGTTGAGTGAATCGTGAAAAATTAAATATAATGGTTTGGCTATTACAGAACCCAGTTCCTTTAGTACCCTTAGATGTATTCCATCAGGACCTGTGGCTTTATTAACATTTATTTTTTCCAACCTCTTTTGTATTACTTCCTGTGTTAACCAATTATTTGGCACAGGTAGTGTAGCCCCATTATGTTGCTGTGTCCCAACACTGGTACCTCCCTTGTGTATACCAAAGAAAAGAACCTATTTAGCTCATCTGCCTTTTCCTGGTCACTAATTATCAGACGGCCTGTGTCACATTGTAATGTTCCTATAGCTTCCTTTCTTGCGTTCTTCCCATTAATATACTTAAAATATATTTTAGGGTTAGTCTTACTAAACTTACTAACTTTTGTGAGATACTGTATGTATATATTTATATATACATATATATATATATGTATATATATATATATATATATATATATATATATAATCAGAGTATTGCAGTATACATTGATAATTTTTTTATTGGACAAACATATTCATAAATATACCCCAGTGGGACACCACTTTTCACACAACCACTCCATCCAATACCTGAAAATAAAAATGCTCAGAGGTCATTTTAAAAGCACACAAGAAAGAAAGACATTTGAAATCAAAATGATAGCATTCTTTAATATGATAAATACGGGACTTAATGTAAATATGGAATTTTTATTGCATTATCTTAACTTCATATAACCTTCTATATTCCTTATATTAAGTTGTTCTCTTTTCCTTGTTTTTCTCTGGTTTCTCTCCTACTTCTAGTCCTCCTCAAAGCTTTATGGTATCTTAATACCCTATGATATTATAATATTTATTACTCTGTCTTCTTAAGAGCTAACTGAATATTACATTCTTTTTTTATTTATTTTTTATTTAAAAAAAATAAAAAAGCCTGTAATACCTGTGTTTCATTTGGAAATCTTATATCAGTGTTGCTCTAGACTTGAGAAAGAGAGGAAGCTCTCGCTTATAGTCTTATATTTATGAATATGTTTGTCCAATTATAAATGTATCAATATATACTGCAATACTCTGATTATTCATCTGGATTACTGGACACTTATGGCTACCTCACTCTTCATTTTATATATATATATATATATATATATATATATATATATATATATATGTATATATATATATATTTTTTTATATATATATATTGTGACAGATTCACTGTCACACTCAGGATCCATGCCTTTTTTTCAATAAAATGGAGGTTGCAGTAGCGCTTTAAATGTTTAACCACACTTTACTGGTTGTTTGACAGCATACAAAAGAAAACTGAATGCAGAAACAAAACTCTAGCTTCTCATTGAAGCCCTGTATAACTAAACTGTAGTTCGTACATATAAGTGCAAAAATACAGTCCAAAACATAGGCAGCAGAGGTGTCTTTCTTTCTCACCTCTCTCTCAGGCTCTGTATCTCCAGCCTCTCTTTCCTAAGCAGATCCCTCCTTCGGTCATCACCTTCAGGGACTTTCTGTTCCTCTTGTCTGCAGGCTCTCTCTTCAAAGCTTCTGGCTTTGATCCATCAACTTTCAGTGTGGCCGCTGGCAGCAGCCCTGCACACTTCCACAACACTCCAGCTCTGTCGAACAAATCTCCATCTGGAGGCAACAGCAGGCCTAGATTGCAGCCACACCCCTGCCTTTTAAGCTGTTTGTTAACTGTCTCAGGTGTGGGCATAAGTCTTGAATCAGTTCTGTAAATCAGTGCAGTTTTTTTCTTTCCTGTGGGCTGTAATCGTGGTCCAGGTGAGAGTGGGTGTGGCTTGGAGTGTGTAAAGGTATATCTGTGTGCATGTGTGTGGTGTTCTGTTTGAATCAGTTCTGTAAATCAGTGCAGTGTTTTCTTTCCTGTGGGCTGTAGATGATCCAGGGTTCATACCTGTGAGAGGTGTGAGCATGTTGCCTCTCTGGAAGCTCAAATTGGAGATCTGGAGAGGAGAATTGCAGCACTTAGTGATATTTCTCCACTGGAAAGGGGGTTGGTGCTCACTAAACACAGTTTAGCTGGGCCTAGCATTGAGGGAGGAGCTGGGGCTAGTGAGGATGTCCAGGGAGGTAGCTGGGTTACAGCTAGGAGGGGAATCGGGGGGAACAGAAGGAGGCAGGCCAGTTCTGAGTTGGCAAACACCAACAGATTTGCCAGCTTGAGTGAAACTGTTGGGGGTGTCCATTCAGGAATGGCAATGCCAGATAGAGCTGTTCCCTCTAACAGCCCGGAGAACAGTTCTTCTGGAAGAGTAGGAGGTCAGCATAGGCAGAGCAACAGGCAGGTTTTGGTGGTAGGGGACTCTATTATTAGGAAGTTAGAAAGGGTGATTTGCCACCCAGATCCCAGCAATCGAACAGTTTGCTGTCTCCCGTGTGCCTCGGGTTCGGCATGTTGTGGATTGGGTGGATAAATTATTGGGAGGGGCTGGTAATGAACCGGCGGTCTTGGTACACATTGGTACCAATGACAAAGTTATTGGAAGATGGAGTGTCCTAAAGAATGATTTTAGAGAACTAAGCTTAAAGCAAGGACCTCCAAGGTAGTATTTTCTGAGATACTACCAGTGCCACATGCTAGCCCAGGGAGACAGAAGGAGCTTAGTGAGGTTAATGCATTGCTAAAAAAGTGGTGCAGTGCAGTTGGTTTTTGGTTTTTAGAGCACTGAGCTGACTTCTCACTTGGGTACAATCTTTATAGCAGGGATGGATTGCCACTTAATGATGAGCTTTTGTGCTAGGGGATAGGATGGTAGAACGGCTGGGGGAGTTTTTAAACTTGTAGATGTGGGGCTGGGACTATATAGAAGTATTGGGGTAAAAAGGGTAGAGAGGGAAAGGGATGAATTAGTTACCCATGGGGGAGGAGAAGGGGGAGAGTTACAATAGACAGTAGGAAGGTATTAATAGGGGCCTCAAATACAGTGGCAAGCACTTCACAACGGAAGAGTCATAGCAACATAAAGTGTATGCTTGCTAAGGCAAGACGTTTTCCTGGGAAAATGGGCAAGCTAGAATTATTAGCAGTACAAGAAAAATGGGGCTTAATAGGCATTACCGAGAAATGGTGGGATGAATCTCATGACTGGACTGTTAATCTGGATGGTTATAACCTATTTAGGAAAGATAGGGGAAATGGTAAATAAGGAGGAGGGAGCCTGAATTTAAGCCTATAGTCAGAGAAGATATTTATGCTGGAACTAACGGCAACATTGAATCTTTGTGGGTTGAGCTAAATAGTGGAGGAGCTAATTCTAAATGCATAATGGCGGGAGTATGCTATAAACCCCCAAAGATAATTGAAAGTGAGGAAATACAATTATTGTTACAGATTGGAAATGCAGATAAGCACGTTCTAATAATGGGAGACTTTAATTACCCTGAAATAAACTGGATAAATTAGACCAGCAGCTCAGCTAAGGGGATCAGTGTCTTGAGTACACTCAGGGATCATTATCTGGCCCAGGTAATACAAGAACCTACTAGAAATGGGGCAAATGAGTTGCAAGTGGCCAACAAAAACTCTTCATTTTAAAAGGGCTAACCTTAATGGGCTAAGGGCAGCAATACTACATATAGACTGGGACAAAGAACTTACAGGGAAAAATACTGAAAATACATGGACAACATTCAAATCCTTACTAAATAAACATACTCATCGGCATGTACCATGTGGAAATAAAATGAATAGGAGTAAATCACATCCCATGTGGCTTAACAATGACTTAAAGATCATGATAAGGAAAAAGAAACAAGCATTTAAATTATACATGAAGGAGGGAACAGAGGCAGCTTTATGTGACTATAAGGAAATCAACAAAGCTTGCAAAAGGGCTATTAGACTGGCTTAAATAGAAAATGAGAAGTCAGTTGCAAAGGAAAGTAAGACTAACCCTAAAATATTTTTTAAATATATTAATGGGAAGAAGGCGAGCAAGGAAGCTATAGGAACATTACAATGTGACACAGGCCATCTGATAATTAGTGACCAGGAAAAGGCAGATGAGCTAAATAGGTTATTTTCGTAGGTATACACAAGGGAGGTACCAGTGGTTGGGTTACTGCAACATAATGGGGCTACACTACCATCACTAAATAATTGTTTAACGCAGGAAGAAATCCAAAAGAGATTGGAGAAAATGAATGTTAATAAAGCCCCAGGTCCTGATGGAATACATCCTAGGGTACTGAGGGAGCTGGGTTCTGTGATAGCCAAACCATTACATCTAATCTTTCAAGACTCACTCACCACAGGGTCTCTACCAGTGGACTGGAGAAAAGCAGAGGTGATACCTATATTTAAGAAGGGAGCAAGAGCAAATCCGGGGAATTATAGACCAGTGAGCCTCACATCTGTAGTTGGGAAGCTTTTAGAAGGGTTAATAAGGAACAGAATACAAGAATATGTCTATTTTAACAAGTTCATAGGTAGCAGTGAACACAAATATATGAAGGATAGGTCATGTCAGACCAATTTAATTAGTTTCTATGAGGAGGTTAGTAGGGACTTGGTTCAGGGCAACTCAGTGGATGTAGTGTTTTTGGATTTTGCAAAGGCTTATGATACAGTGCACCATGGGAGACTTTTGAGCAAACTAAGGGATACAGGAATTACAGTAAATATTTGCTCATGGATCGACAGCTGGCTAAAAGACAGGAAGAAAAGGGTTGTTGTAAATGGAACATACTCCGATTGGACTAATGTGGTAAGTGGGGTTCCTCAAGGTTCAGTATTAGGTCTTCTCCTTTTCAACATATTTATTAATGACGTAGAAGTATGATTCGAAAGTAGTGTCTCCATATTTGCTGATGACACTAAGTTGTGCAAGGTAATAAAATCAGATAATGATGTACTTTCCCTACAAAGAGATTTGCATAAATTAGAGAAATGGGCGGCTAAATGGCAGATGACATTTAATACAAATAAATGTAAGGTTATGCATTTAGGAAGGAAAAATAGCCAAGCAATCTATAATCTTAATGGAGCAAATCTAGGTGTATCAGATATTGGAAGGGATTTGGGAGTACTAGTGGACAACCACCTAGGTAACAGCGCTCAAAGCCAAGCAGCAGCTGAAAAGGCAAAAAAAAAATATTAGCATGTATTAAAAAGGGTATTGAAGCAAGGGAAGGAAATATAATTCTACCACTATACAAATCTCTAGTACGCCCTTATTTGGAATATGGAGTACAATTTTGGGCACCACTTCATAAAAAGGACATTTTAGAGCTGGAAAAGGTACAGAGGAGGGCAACAAAACGAATAAGGGGAATGGAGGGGCTAAGTTATGTAGACAGACTAACCAAATTACACTTATTTTCACTAGAAAAAAGGCCTCTACAAGGGGATACGATTACCTTATATAAATACATCCAGGGTCAATATAAGGCTTTGTCAAGTGAACTTTTTGTAGCAAGAGATTATCAACTGACAAGAGGACATCCTTTGATGTTAGAGGAAAAATTATAAACAAAGGAAAGGGTTCTTCACAGATAGGGTGGTTAAACTGTGGAATTCTCTACCAAAGGGGGTTGTGACATTGAATTCAATAGATAACTTCAAAAAGGGGTTATATATATTTTGGAATAAAGAGGGCATTCAAGGCTATCCTAGATAAATAGCGAAGGAATATTGATCCAGCGAGAAATTTGATCGCCAGTTTCTGGGATGAGGAAGAAATTTTGCTTTTTTTTACCTTATGAGACAATTGGCAAAGTTTCAATGTTTTTTTTTTTCTGTTTGCCTTCCTCTGGATCAATTAACAATTAATAACAAATAGTCCACAAATTAAAAAGATCAAGATAGATCTAAAAAGGTTGAACTTAATGGGCTAACTCTTTATTCATCCTCAAATACTATACTATTAATAATTAATTAACAACTAATTAATGAATAACTAATCCACATATTGCAGATCAGAGGAGATCTTAACAGGTTGAACTTGATGGACTGAAAGTCTTTTTTCAACCTTAATTACTATATACAGTATATTGTGAGAAAGTCAGCAGGAGCCATGGAAGTATCATTGAGGGCAGATAACTTAGCAGCAGACTGAACAGGTCAGTGTGTCCAGTACTCAGGGAGTTAAAGCAATTTGCTGCACCCAGATCAGCACCCAGGCTAAGTGGAGACACAGGAAGCGTTTGAAAAGCTGTGATCTGCATACATCAGCGCTGCTGGGCAATCAAAAAGCACTGAATACCAAGTGCCTTTTGGAATCGGCTGTCATCACCAGACTGTAGAGATAGTCAATGCAGCCTGGAGCTACTGGAGAGACACTCACTGCAGCCCAAAGTTACAGGAGAGACTAACAACCAGCTTATCCCAAGGTTAGAAGCCATTTACCTTAATCTTTAAATGCCCCAGGGAAGGGACTGTTGATAATAAGAGTTATTGTATTTAATAGAGTACCGGTAGTACTCTTTATGGGTCCCTGGGGGCAGAGCACCCGGAGCAACGGGTGGGCTGATGCCCTGACCACTAGGTGGTGAAAATCTGAGACACTAGGATCTGCTATATTCCAGAGACTGTTTGGTGCACATCAGTGAAGGAAATTGCTGTATCTTATTTTTGTTCTTTGTTTTGTTTTTACCTGAAGCTGAATAGTGGCTCAGGCTTAGGGCCTCATTCAAATGTGATTTGGCAAATTGAATAGGGCTCTATATAAGCACATAGTATATTTATTTTACAGAAGTTTTTAGTTAGTGAATTTCTATCTAAAAGCAAGGTCTTCACTAACTGAACATTTCTGAAAAAAATATGCTCTGTGCTTATATAGAGCCCTATTCAACTGGCCATATTGCATTTGAATGAGGCCCTTAGTCAAATGTAGGGTATCAGAGAGAAAAAGGGATTTGTGAAGACCTTGCTTTTAGATAGAAGTTCACTAACTAAAAACTTCTGTAAAATAAATATGTGCTTATATAGAGCTCTATTCAATTGGCCAAATCACATTTGAATGAGGCCCTTAGTCAGGGCGTTCCGGCAAGTTAGTAAGACCGTTTATGTAGATCTTTATTTTCTCTAGCCACGTGGCTGCTAAGGTTGTTTTATTTATATTTTCACTGGCACAATAAAATAGCGGTCTACTGCACTCTACTGCATGTTTTTTTGTATATTCCTTCAAAAACACCTCAGTTCCTGGCGGCCATCTTTGTCACAATATATATAAATATACTACCTCTACATAGCATCCAGTCCCTTTCAACATCCACCCCCACAGAGCAACCACCCATCTTAGCATATATCCCTTCATAACACCAAGTCCTTGTCAGCAGCCGTCCCCTCTCCCCAGGGGCCCCTACACTACAAAAGAATGACACAGCAGTGCCCCCCCCAGAGGAGGGCCCTGGTGTATTGCATCAACTGCACCACTGGTAGATCCGCCCCTGGAATCAACCCAAATTCAAAATAGATTGGTCATATTAAATAAATCTAATTAGTTTAGGCAATTCAGTAGTCATGTTGGATTTTGCAAATGCTTTTTATACAGTGCCACATGGGAGGCTATTGTACAAAGTAAAAGATACAGTAATTGCAATAAATATCTGGTCATGGATTGAGCACTGGCAAAAAGGATTGGTGTAAATGGAACATACTCAGATTGGATTAATGTGGCAACTAGGATACTTATTAGATTTTCTCCTTTTTTAACACATTTAATAATGAGACTGGAAAATATTGTCTCCATATTTGTGCAAGGTAATTAAATCATAAAATTATATACTTTCACTGGAATGGAACTTATTGCAGAAGTAGAATTCACAGCTAAATAAGATTTAGCACTAATAAATATAAAGTTACTAGCGACTTCCCCGTCAAAAAATGACGGCAATAAGATTGTAAGGCAGGTAATGTTGTTTGTGTGCAAAATTAATTTTGTTGGTGTTTTAAGATCCTTCGGTGCTCATTGCGAGCCTCGTGCTGAGCGTCTTTGGCGCTCACCGCGTGGCACTCAATGAGCGCCTTCAGCGCTCATTGCGAGGCTCTTGGTGGTTTGTGTGCTATGAGCAATGAATAATTAATAAAATAAGAAATTATTATACTTTACCTATTGTGAAGTAATATATGCAGCATTGTGTTGAAGAGCTGGCAATCTGTTTTCATGTTGCTGCAGCATCAGTGCTGTGGAGCTGCTGTGTAAGCGTCATGAATGTGTGCAGTGTGTAGTGTAATAGTGTGTGTGCGTGAGGCAAATGTGTTAGGGTAGCTGTGTACTTCCGCATTGTATAAGTTAGTGTTCTAAAATGGCGCCTAATGTGTGCCATGCGGGTGCGGCTGATTTAGCGTCCTGTTTTCGGATGTTGTCCGACTTTTTCGGAAAATCCATAGGTGTTTGGTGTTTTGCGTGTTTAGGGTCCTTTAGCCTCGTTTTCGTTTTGTTTGGCGGCTATTTTTTCTCTCGCTTAGGTGATTTTCAGGTGTCTAAACTCCGAAATTTGGACTTAAATCGAGGTGTAACTTCACTTGCAGAGGTCCTGGGTGCCCCCCCCCCCCCCCTTGCTGTGGGTAAGCTTTTTAGCTTTTTGTTGTGTGTGGGTTAGCTTTTTGTTGTGTGTATATATTGAGTTTGTAATGTTTTTGGGGTCGCACGGGTTGCGTCCTTGTTTTCGGATCTCTTACGTCTTTTCGGAAAATCTGTAGGTGTTTGGTGGTGTTTTGTGTCTTTAGAGTGCTGTAGCCTCATTTTCGTTTTTTTCGGCGGCCATTTTTTCTTTCGCTTAGGGGATTTTTGGGTGTCTAAACTCTTTTATTTGGAGTTAAATTGAGGTGTAAGTTCAGTTTTCGAGGTCCTGGGTGCCCCCCCCCCCCTTGCTGTAGGTAAGCTTTTTATGTATTTGTTGTGTGTATTTATTGTGTTTTTCATGTTTTCATGTGCGCAGGTTTCGGGCGTTTTTTGCGAGGTCGTAATGGGTCATAATGCGTCTCAGATTTTTGTTTCGTAACTCCGTAAATTTTGCAAGGTCCGCAGTTGCTGGCAAGGAGCGCCTTCGGCGCTTCATGCCAGCAACTGCGGCCCTCGCTTTGCGTTAGCAACAGCCCGCATGCTCACAACTATATATGTGATTCATCTGATAAAGAAAAATGTAGGGTATCAGAGAGAGAAATGGATTTGCGAGTGCTTTTGGACAACCACTTACATAACTGTGCTCAATGCCAAGCTTTATCTCTAAGGGAAATACAATATTAGCTTGCATTTAGAGAGATAAAGAAGCAATGGAAGCAAATATAATTCTGCCACTATATACATCCCTAGTATGACCTTATTTGGAATATGGAGGACAATTTTGTGAAATGGTACAGAGAAGGAAAGCGAAATTAAGGGGGATGGAGGGGCTAAGCTATGAATAAAAACTAACTTATTTGCTCTAGAAAAAAGGTGTCTAAGCAAGGGGATATGATTACCTTATCACATATATAGTTGTGAGCGTACGAGTCGTTGCTCACGCTTGCGGGCTCGCGCAGCGAGCCGCGGCCCTCGCGTAGCGAGGTCACTGGGCAAGGGCCTCAGTTGCTGGCATGGAGCGCCGAAGGCGCTCCATGCCAGCAACTGAGGCCCCTCGCGAAGCGAGGGCCTCAGTTGCTGGCGAGGTCACTGGGCACGGGTCTCAGTTGCTGGCATGGAGCGCCGAAGGCGCTCCATGTCAGCAACTGAGGCCCCTCGCGAAGCGAGGGCCTTAGTTGCTGGCGAGGTCACTGGGCAAGGGCCTCAGTTGCTGGCATGGAGCGCCGAAGGCGCTCCATGCCAGCAACTGAGGCCCCTCGCGAAGCGAGGGACTCAGTTGCTGGCGAGGTCACTGGGCAAGGGCCTCAAACCCTCGCAAAATTCACGTCGCTACTCAAAAAACACGACACACAAATTACGACACTCGCTAAATTTTACGAGGCACGCAAACAACGTACGAAACACGTTACCACACATTACGACCTCGCAAACATCGGACGCAACACGCCGACATACAAACATTTAAAACACAATACATACACACAGCACA
Source organism: Discoglossus pictus (assembly GCA_027410445.1). Classification (NCBI taxonomy): domain Eukaryota; kingdom Metazoa; phylum Chordata; class Amphibia; order Anura; family Alytidae; genus Discoglossus; species Discoglossus pictus. The sequence goes on from JAPZIH010001182.1 coordinate 31,100, forward strand.
TACATAAAAAACTTACCTACACCAAGAGGGAGCACCCAGGACCTCAAAAATGCAAATTACACCTCGATTTTACTCGAAATAAAACAGTTTAGAGACTAAAAAAAAAACGAAGCGAGAGAAAAAATGGCCGCCGAACAAAACGAAAACGAGGCTACAGCACTCTAAACTCGCAAAACACCACAACAAACTCGCAAAACACCACAAAACACCTACGGATATTCCGATACAGACCTATACCACACATTACTCGCCATTTTACACCAATGCGGAAGTACACGACTACGCTAACGGTTTGGTCTCGCGCACGCACAGTGTTACACTGCACACATTCAGCATGCTTATACAGCAGCTCCACACCACTAATGCTGCAGCAGCATCAACACAGATTGCCAGCTCTTCATCACAATGCTTCAAAATAGGTACAATATATTCATTTACTAATTTAGCTACCTTACAATTTCATTGCCGTCATTTTTTGACGGGCAATTCGCTAGTATAAATATATCAAGGGTCAATATAAGAATTTGTCAAGTGAATGTTTTGTGTTGAATTGTTTTCAAGTGAAAAGAGGCCATCCCTTGAGGTTAGAAGGAAAAAAAATCCACTTTAAGGAAAGAAAATAACTCTTTAAAAAATTAGATTGTAACAGCAGATTCAATAGGATGGAATTGGATATATTTTTAGTTTATTGTTTGCATTATTCTGGATTAATTAACCAGTCAGACATTAAAATGATATGAAGAGATTTAAAAGGGTAGAACTTGATGGACTAAAAGTCATTTTTCAACCTCAATTACTATCATACTATGTTACTATTTTCTTCTACAGCAACGCCAGTGCTGCAGGAGCAGAAAGCAACACAGGAGGAGGACATTTCCCAGGAAAATGGGAATCAGTTCATGTGAGCACTTACATAGTTACATAGTTACATAGTAATTAAGGTTGAAAAAAGACTTTCAGTCCATCAAGTTCAACCTGTTAAGATCTGCTCTGATCTGCAATATGCGGATTAGTTATTAATTAAATTATTGATTAAATAATTATTAATAGTATAGTATTGGAGAATGAATAAAGAGTTAGTCCATCAAGTTCAACCTTTTTAGATCTCTATTGATCTTTTTATTTGGACTATTTATTATTATTGTTAATTGTTAATTATTGTTAATTGATCCAGAGGAAGGCAAACATAAAAAAAACCCCATTGAAACTTTGCCAATTGTCTCATAAGGGGGAAAAAAAGCAAAATTCCTTCCTGACCCCAGAAACTGGCGATCAAATTTCTCCCTGGATCAATATTCCTTCGCTAGTTATCTAGGATAGCCTTGAATGCCCTCTTTATTCAGAAATATATCTAACCCCTTTTTGAAGTTGTCTATCGAATTCGCTGTCACCACCTCCTTTGGTAGAGAATTCCACAGTTTAACCACCCTAACTGTGAAGAACCCTTTTCTTTGTTTAAGGTTAAATCTTTTTTCCTCTAACCTCAACGGATGTCCTCTTGTCAGTTGAAAATCTCTTGCTACAAAAAGCTCACTTGACAAAGCCTTATATGGACCCTGGATGTATTTAAATAACGTAATCATATCTCCTCTTAGACGCCTTTTTTCTAGCGAAAATAAGTTTAATTTTGCTAGTCTTTCTTCATAACTTAGCCCCTCCTTTCCCCTTATTAGTTTTGTAGCCCTTCTCTGTACTTTTTCCAGCTCTAAGATGTCTTTTTTGTGAGGTGGTGCCCAAAATTGTACTCCATATTCCAAATGAGGGCGTACTAGAGATTTGTATAGTGGCAGAATTATATCTTCTTCCCTGGCTTCTATACCCTTCCTAATACATGCTAATATTTTATTTGCCTTTGCAGCCGCTGCTTGGCTTTGAGCGCTGTTACCTAGGTGTTTGTCCACTAGTACTCCCAAATCCCTTTCAATATCTGATACCCCTAGATTTGCTCCATTAAGATTATAGATTGCTTGGCTATTTTTCCTTCCCAAATGCATAACCTTACATTTATTTGTATTAAATCTCATCTGCCATTTAGCCGCCCATTTCTCTAATTTATGCAAATCCTTTTGTAGGGAAAGTACATCATTATCTGATTTTATTACCTTGCACAACTTAGTGTCATCAGCAAAAATGGAGACACTACATTCGAGTCCTACTTCAATGTCATTAATAAATATGTTAAAAAGGAGAGGACCCAATACTGAGCCCTGAGGAACCCCACTTATCACATTAGACCAATCGGAGTATGTTCCATTTACAACAACCCTTTGCTTCCTGTCTTTTAGCCAGCTCTCGATCCATGAGCAGATATTTACTGCAATTCCTGTATCCCTTAGTTTGCTCACTAGTCTTCCATGTGGCACTGTATCAAATGCCTTTGAAAAATCTAAAAAGACTACATCCACTGAGTTGCCCTGATCCAAGTTCCTACTAACCTCCTCATAAAAACTAATTAGATTGGTCTGACACGACCTTTCCTTCATAAATCCATGTTGACTGCTACCTATGATCCTGTTCAAATAGACATATTCTTGTATTCTGTCCCTTATTAACCCTTCTAAAAGCTTCCCAACTACAGAAGTGAGGCTCACTGGTCTATAATTCCCCGGATTTGCTCTAGATCCCTTCTTAAATATAGGTATCACCTCTGCTTTTCTCCAGTCATCTGGTAGAGACCCTGTAGTGAGCGAGTCTTTAAAGATTAGATATAATGGTTTGGCTATTACAGAACCCAGCTCCCTCAGTACCCTTGGATGTATTCCATCAGGACCTGGGGCTTTATTAACATTTATTTTCTCCAACCTCTTTTGTATTTCTTCCTGCGTTAACCAATTATTTAGTGAAGGTAGTGTAGCCCCATTATGTTGCAGTGTCCCAACCACTGGTACCTCCCTTGTGTAAACCGAAGAAAAGAACCTATTTAGCTCATCTGCCTTTTCCTGGTCACTAATTATCAGATGGCCTGTGTCACATTGTAATGGTCCTATCGATTCCTTCCTGGCCTTCTTCCCATTAATATATTTATAAAATATTTTAGGGTTAGTCTTACTTTCCATTGCAACTGACTTCTCATTTTCTATTTTAGCCAGTCTAATAGCCCTTTTGCAAGCCTTGTTGATTTCCTTATAGTCACATAAAGATGCCTCTGTTCCCTCCTTCTTGTATAATTTAAATGCATACTTCTTTTTCCTCATCATGATCTTTAAGTCATTGTTAAGCCACATGAGATGTGATTTACTCCTATTTATTTTATTTCCACATGGTACATGCTGATGAGTATGTTTATTTAGTAAGGATTTGAATGTTGTCCATTTATTTTCAGTATTCTTCCCTGTAAGTTCTTTGTCCCAGTCTATATGTTGTATTGCTGCCCGTAGCCCATTAAAGTTAGCCCTTTTAAAATTTAGAGTTTTTGTTGGTTCCTTACAACTCTGTTTTTTGTATTCAATCTCAAATGAGACTGTGTTGTGATCACTGTTCCCTTGAGGAGCTTGCAGAACCCTCTGCTACCGGGGTGACCTCAACCTCACAGCCCTCCTTCCACAGACTGACCCTCTTTCCCTTGCTCCTATTGGAAAGACCCAAGGTCTGCTGCCTCCCTCCACCACCAATGTCCTGCAGCATCTAACACTGCTCCACAGCCACCTTTTCCCACATCAGAGGTGGACTTTAATATCACCAGACAAATCCAGGAGCATCAACAAGAAATGGGTAGGCATTTCAAGGAGGTGGAAGGCATACAGAAAGAGCTGCTCCAGGGGATGAGCCTCTAATTGTAATGAGGGAGCATAATAAGGAGGACACAGCTGCACCTCCACGTTTTGTCAGCCAGGGAAAGAAAGGAGTATCAGAGACTCTGCAACCATGATTGGGAGGCTGATCTTCTACACAGGACAGAAGCCAAAGGTCTACTCCTAACGTGTGGTGGGTCCTGAACCTCAAAATATATATCGCTGTGTTCAGCTTGTTATATACATTTTGTATTTCAGCAATTCTAGATCAGGTTGGCCATCTTATGAAGTAATGGTTGAGCAATCAAGCAATAGTAAAGTACTGTAGCCCGTAAGTGAGGCCGTAAGTTAATTTGCGATTCAATTGGCGTCTTTTTGCAGGCTCTAAGCGGTTTACAAGCTAGCGATGGTTAAACCTGGAACTTAGCCTCCTGAAGTCTTTGATCTTTAAATTAAGCAAGAGTTACAATGGCTAAAATGGCAAATCGCTATTCAATAGCTCCAATTCCCCAAGGCCGCAATGTTTTCACACCCGTAAATCGCAAATGTAGTAGAAAATCCTCTGAGTAATATAGAGGACTCGCAAGGGGGTTAAACACCTGATCATAGCACTGTAAAAACAAATAAAAAATGTAATAATGTCAGGCCACCCATATGGACTAGAACAGTATTGGCATTCATATTTATAATTCTATATTTTGCGGTTTTGCTAGTCTGATCACATATCTTAACCCCCAAACCTAATTGATTGATGTGTAACCTCCATGTTTTACTGCCGTAATGATGGCGGTCTTATTTTCTATTGGCTTTTTCAAAATGGTAGGTTACGGTTTTGCTTAATTGAACATATTCCCACCCTGAACTGCATGGTTTACGGAGTCGACTTTTGTCCCGTAACTTGCGGGCTCCTTCAATTGAATAGCACTGTAAGCGGAGACGAATGGGAGCCCGCTGCACGTCCGCAGACATACGGCCAAGATCCAGCGAGATGCAGACTTGCAATTGAATCTGCTCTTATTTTCTAAAGGCTATGGTTGTTGTATAGATGGCTGATAGATGTGTTGGGCATATTAAGGATGAAAGTGATAACCTTCGTTAAACAGATGCATTTTTAGTGAGGTTTTGAAGGTTTTGAGGCAGGAGAATAGTCTAGTGGAGCGAAGCAAGGAATTCAACAGAATTGGGGCAGCACAAGAAAAATTCTGAAGGTGGGATTGAGAGGAGGTAATAAGATATGAGGATTGAAGAAGGTAATTAGCAGCATAGAGAGCGTAGTTGGGGGAGTATTTTGAGATGAGAGCAGAGATATAAGAGGGAGCACTATTGTTAGGGTCATGATTTAAAATTTTATTCTGGAGGCTATGGCAAGCCAGTGGAGTGACAGACACTGAGCACTAAGTAGTCTGGCAGATGTGTTCATTATCGAGTGGATTGGAGAGAAATGGGTGATGGGGAGGCCAGCAGAGAGAGAGTTGCATTAAATGAGGCAAGATAAGATGAGCGAGTGGATTAGAATTTTAGTTGTATCTTGTGTAAGATAGTGACATATTTTGGATATGTCTTTTTTTTAAAGTGAAAATGACAGGATTTTGTTATTGATTGTATGGAGGATATGCCTGAGAGGCAGTTGGCAACTCCATCTTAATATAGATGACACTGAAATCCCAAATATTTTTTTAGGGTATCAAGGTAGGACGTATAGACGGTCAGAGCTTGAAGCAAAAAAGTGTCAGAGAAGGAGATATTAAGAGAATCAAAGAGAATAATAGTAAGACTCGAGACCTCATCCTCTGTTACAGGGTCAAAAGAGCCCATAATGGATGTGCGATTGGGGAAGGGTAGAGGCTGAGTGTTGCTGGTTTGTTGAGAGGAGAGTTTAATTCAGATGTTTTACATTTTAATTGTAAAGATGGAGGCAAAGTCATCAGCTGTGAGACAGGAAGGGGCAGGAAATGCGGGTGGGCAGAGTCTCAAGAGTGTTGAATGTGGCAAAGTAAGGTTTGGTTGGAGGATAGATGCTGTTTGGCAAGATTGAGGGCAGAGAAGTTGGAGAGCAAAATAAACTTGTAATGGAGGAAGTCTGCAAAAGTGTAAAATTTCCTCCATAATCGTTTGGCAGTGCAGGTGCAACCCTGGATGTAGCATGTTTGTGTAGTGTTCCATGGTTGTGGATGAGAGTTAGGGCATTTGCTTTTGGTTAAGGGGTAACTGTGTAAAAGGGGAAATATAGAATCATGTTGTATTATGAGGTGGCAATCTCAAGGCATGAGTGGATGATGAAGGAACTGAGAAGGGGTTGTAGCACAGTGGAAAGGTGGGTCGAGTGCTGACAGGGTTCTGTGGGTTTTGTTGAGTGATGAATGGCAGTGAGTGGGAGGTGTGGTGAGGTTGCAGGTTAGGAGGTGGTGGTCAGATAGACCGAGGTTGTGCAGAGATTGTTGATCAAGGAAGTGTCCATTATGTCAAGGAAGTGTACATAATGAAAAGATGGGG
>JAPZIH010001182.1:37346-54304 GCA_027410445.1 Discoglossus pictus
GGGCCTCATTCTATTATCGGCCGTAAATCGGCCGTAAGGCTGCGATTCCTTGCGAGGGTTCAGTTAACTCGCGATTCTATTATACGGCCCCGCAAGGATCTCCTTTTACGGCCGGCCGCATATCTTGGAACCGGCCGTAATCTGTGAAATATAAAAACTGAAAAATAAATTCAAGCCTGCACTGTACAGCTCTGTAAATGCTAGGGATCATATTGGGGGACATGAGGATTAAAAGGAACCCCCTCTCAAGCTTGCACATCAGCCCAAATCCGAATTTACATTAACTGTTTATTTTCCGGCTGCGGCGTGGGCGGGTCTGAGGTGCTCCAAGCACTCTGGACTTTTTACATGGATATTTTACGGATATTAAAATAAAATATTTTACGGATTTGAGTACAGGATAATTATGTGCTATTTTTTCTAACACCTAAAATCCCTTTATAGTCTTCTCAAAGTGCAGGATGGCTTTATTTGAGCTATTTTATGTGCTTAATTGGTGCTAGCGAGACCTCTTTCCTGCAAGTAAGCTGCGGCTCGTTTTTAGCCTTGCAGAGAGGGTTCCCGGAGCAATAGAATCGCAAATCTCTTGCGGCCGTTTTAGATCAAAGGCTTTCCTCCGGCGCGAGCGGCCGCAAGAGATAGCAAGGCACCGGCCGCAAGCCTGCCGGAATCCCCGGCCGTAAGGGAATAGAATAGCAGAATAGCTTGCGGCCGGTCCTTGCGGCCCCGCAACGGCTGCGGCCGATAATAGAATGAGGCCCTAAATGTAAACATGTGACATGTGAAGGATGGCAGAAGAGATTAAAGTTTTTGTATAATTTAAGAGAAGGTGGTATGGATGTCAAACATGAGAGTGAGGTGGCAAAAGAGTATGAAAGGGAATGCATGATAGAAAAAGAGAAAATATTATTTTTCAATCCAGAATAAAGAGAAAAATGACAAAGTTATTTTTAGAAATCCTTTGAAAAAAGATTGGAATAGGAGAGTGATGGATGATAATAGATGGACAGTGTCAAGCCTATGTCAAAACCAGCAGAAACATCCCAGAAGTACATAGGAATGTGACGTTGCAGCACACAGCAAAACAACTGATCACTGAGGAGGCCGCCTTCTGGCTGCCTTAAGTAGCTCCATTAAGGTAGCAGCAGATGAGGCTAATCATAAAGATCACAATCTAATACCTAGCTCATCTCTCAGTTGAATGGATCTCCAAATGGGGAACAGCACTACTCCACCACATGTGCGGGTCCGTGTGTCTTACTGCCAGTTCCTGGTTAAATTACATCTATGGCCCAAGCAGTATGACGGGAGATGACTGGGAGAGATGACATTTTGAGTGTTGTATATGCATTTTATGAATCTCTGTGTAAAAGCAAAGAAAACCATGAAGATTTGATAAGACATGATGAGTGAGAATGAAGTAAAATCAGGAAGGGATGACAGAGAATTGTCATATAGATATAGGTATGTAAGACGTTGAAGAGGTTGTGTGAATTTGAGAAAGGGAAATTTCCTGGTGGGGATGGTCTGATTGTTGAATATTAATGTACATTTCAAGATATAATTGGAAATTATGTGTTTGAAGTGCTTAAGAAAGTGTTGGAAGTAGAGGTGCTACCTGAATTTATTGAGATAAGGTATAAATGTTCTACTAGATAAGCAAGGTGAAGAACTGGAGACAAACGTTTGTTCAACGTGGGTTGTAAATTGATTGCCACATTGACTGCAAATAGAATGGGGTGCGTTATTGGGGAAATAGGTGAGGAGCACGTGAGCAGTCATAGGCAATAGGTATATAGCAAAGTAAAGCATAGTTTTATGTATGATGTGTTGGGAATGGTAGGGATCAAGAGTGAGGTATTTTGTTAGAAAAATTAAGAATGGATCATGTGATTATCAATTAAGAAGCGGAGGCCGGAGAAGCAGCTGCAGATGTATGTAAGTGAGGGGAAAGGGAGAGGGGGGGGGGTATTTAGAGGGGTAAAGTGAGGAGTGGGTTAAGGATGAGGAGGGGGGAGGGAAAGAGACACGGGGGGGTTAGAGAGACACGAGGGGGGGTTAGAGAGACACGAGGGGGGTTAGAGAGACACGAGGGGGTTTAGAGAGACACAAGGGGGTTAGAGAGACACGGGGGGGTTAGAGAGACACGGGGGGGGGGAGAGTGACTCGAGTATATGCCGAGGGGGCCCTTTTTAGCCTTAAAAAAAGGGCTGAAAAAACTTGGCTTATACTCAAGTATATACGGGTTATGGAAATATGTTAAGGAGATTTGGTTTGTGTGCGATAGATAGAAGGAAGCCTGTTAGTTTTCACACATTTTTTTTTTTCAGGTGAAAAGTATGTAAGGAAATATAATTTTGGCAGTGTATGTAAAGAAGATTTGTGTTGAAATGAATGAGTGACAAAAATGTGATTGGAGAGAGAGGAAATGGAAATGACTGGAGGATTAAGTTAAGGGAGAGATTGTGGAGACGTCGAAGAACGGACACAGTAAAAGTTTAACAAATCATCAGAAGGATGGTGCATGGATGGCTGTTCATATGTATTTCCCAAAAACAGTAATTCAAAGAATTAGTTTAGTGATGTCTGAAACATGTTTGGAAGAGAGATGGGGCAGATTGAAAATGTTGTGCATATTGCAGATCAGAGGAGATCTTATAAGGTTGAACTTGATGGACTGAAAGTCTTTTTTCAACCTTAAATACTATGGGCCTCATTCTATTAGCGGCCGCAGCCGTTGCGGGGCCGCAAGGACCGGCCGCAAGCTATTCGGCTATTCTATTCCCCTGCGGCCGGGGACTCCGGCAGGCTTGCAGCCGGTGCCTTGCTATCTCTTGCGGCCGCTCGCGCCGGAGGAAAGCCTTTGATCTAAAACGGCCGCAAGAGTTTCGGCCGTAAGAAATTCCTATTTGCAATTCTATTGCTCCGGGAACCCTGTCTGCAAGGCTAAAACCGAGCCGCAGCTTACTTGCAGCAAAAAGGTCCCGCAGGCACACAATTAAGCACATAAAATAGCCCAAATAAAGCCATCCTGCACTTTGAGAAGACTATAAAGGGATTTTAGGTGTTAGAAAAAATAGCACATAATTATCCTGTACTCAAATCCGTAAAATATTTTATTTTTAATATCCGTAAAATATCCATGTAAAAAGTCCAGAGTGCTTGGAGCACCTCAGACACGCCCACGCCGCAGCCGGACAATAAACAGTTAATTTGAACTCGGGTTTGGGCTGATGTGCAAGCTTGAGAGGGGGTTCCTTTTAATCCTCATGTCCCCCAATATGATCCCTAGCATTTACAGAGCTGTACAGTGCAGGCTTGAATTTATTTTTGAGTTTTTATATTTCTGAGCTTACGGCCGGTTCCAAGATATGCGGCCGGCCGTAAGAGGAGATCCTTGCGGGCCGTATAATAGAATCTCGAGTTAACTGAACCCCCGCAAGGAATCGCAGCCTTACGGCCGATTTACGGCCGCTAATAGAATGAGGCCCTATGTAACTATGTAACTATGTAAGGAAATTGTGATTTTGCCTGAGAAGTATGTACATTGTTGACGAAAATGGTGAAAGAGCAGGCAAGAGTCCCTGCATTTATTTATGAGATAAATATTAATCAATATGTAATTTTTATTAATTATAATTATATTAATTAATTAATTAATTATATATTAAATACAAAAAGAAAGAATGACCCTCTTTGGGTAGGCGAGGTGACCTAACTCTTACAAATCCATCCTATGCTATGCATGAAAGCTGGGTTTTAACAGAAGCCATAGGCTAAAATGAGCCATGTATAAAATAAAAAATGTACTGTATAAAGTGAAAATGCCCTGTGGACACATTTTCATGTCCCTGCCTATTTTTCCAGACTATATTTCAAGTGTATTTCTTGATATTCTGAGCAGGAAATAAGTTTAACTTTTATGAATGAGAAGTTTTTGGGCTAGTGGATCCCAATTAGTAGCCTCATGCTCAGATTTTCCAGATCCTTCCAATGTCTTAGTTCTGATTGACTACAATGGTCGTAAATTATCCGGCGTATATCACATATATAGTTGTGAGCGTACGAGTCGTTGCTCACGCTTGCGGGTTCGCGTAGCGAGCCCGCAAGAACTGCGTCCCTCGCGAAGCGAGGGACGCAGTTCGCCGCAAATGCGGGTCCTCGCGAAGCGAGGGCCCGCATTTGCGGTTGTGGAGGCTCAACGTCGGCTGTGTTAACACACACATACACACACACGACTTTTTTAACAGAATAAACCCAACCGCCCAGCCAACAAAAATCCAAGTCGTTGCTCACGCTTGCGGGCTCGCGTAGCGAGCCCGCAAGAAACTGCGTCCCTCGCGAAGCGAGGGACGCAGTTCGCCGCAAATGCGGGTCCTCGCGAAGCGAGGGCCCGCATTTGCGGTTGTGGAGGCTCAACGTCGGCTGTGTTAACGCACACATACACACACACGACTTTTTTAACAGAATAAACCCAACCGTCCAGCCAACAAAAACCAAACAACGTCCCCGCAAATGCGGATCCTCGCGAAGCGAGGGTCCGCATTTGCGGTGGTGGGAGCAACTCAAAGTCGCCTCACACCCGCTTACACCCAGACACACAGACGCAAGACTTAACAAAAAAACAGTAAAAAAGGCCCTTCACACGCTTTTAACACACATACGCACGACTTAGAAACAAATACACTGCATCGTACACGTAAAAGCTAACTGCGTATATCGCAAAAAAATACGGCAACATCGCAACAAAATACGGCCGCATCGGAAAAAAATACGGCCGCGAAAGACCCATTCCAACCGCCGCGCATCAAAACATCACAAACACAAGAAATAAACACAACAAACACATAAAAAGCTTACTTACAGCACGGGGGGGCATCCGGCACCTCCAAAAGTTCATTTACACGTCCATTTAAGTGAAAACAAAGAGTTTAAACGACCGAAAATCGGCTAAGCGAGAGAAAAAATGGCCGCCGAACAAAACGAAAACGAGGCTCCAGACGTAACTACACTACACTTACTCGCAACAAAATACGGCCGCATCGGAAAAAAATACGGCCGCGAAAGACCCATTCCAACCGCCGCGCATCAAAACATCACAAACACAAGAAATAAACACAACAAACACATAAAAAGCTTACTTACAGCACGGGGGGGCATCCGGCACCTCCAAAAGTTCATTTACACGTCCATTTAAGTGAAAACAAAGAGTTTAAACGACCGAAAATCGGCTAAGCGAGAGAAAAAATGGCCGCCGAACAAAACGAAAACGAGGCTCCAGACGTAACTACACTACACTTACTCGCAACAAAATACGGCCGCATCGGAAAAAAATACGGCCGCGAAAGACCCCTTCCAACCGCCGCGCATCAAAACATCACAAACACAAGAAATAAACACAACAAACACATAAAAAGCTTACTTACAGCACGGGGGGGCATCCGGCACCTCCAAAAGTTCATTTACACGTCCATTTAAGTGAAAACAAAGAGTTTAAACGACCGAAAATCGGCTAAGCGAGAGAAAAAATGGCCGCCGAACAAAACGAAAACGAGGCTCCAGACGTAACTACACTACACTTACTCGCAACAAAATACGGCCGCATCGGAAAAAAATACGGCCGCGAAAGACCCATTCCAACCGCCGCGCATCAAAACATCACAAACACAAGAAATAAACACAACAAACACATAAAAAGCTTACTTACAGCACGGGGGGGCATCCGGCACCTCCAAAAGTTCATTTACACGTCCATTTAAGTGAAAACAAAGAGTTTAAACGACCGAAAATCGGCTAAGCGAGAGAAAAAATGGCCGCCGAACAAAACGAAAACGAGGCTCCAGACGTAACTACACTACACTTACTCGCAACAAAATACGGCCGCATCGGAAAAAAATACGGCCGCGAAAGACCCATTCCAACCGCCGTGCATCAAAACATCACAAACACAAGAAATAAACACAACAAACACATAAAAAGCTTACTTACAGCACGGGGGGGCATCCGGCACCTCCAAAAGTTCATTTACACGTCCATTTAAGTGAAAACAAAGAGTTTAAACGACCGAAAATCGGCTAAGCGAGAGAAAAAATGGCCGCCGAACAAAACGAAAACGAGGCTCCAGACGTAACTACACTACACTTACTCGCAACAAAATACGGCCGCATCGTAAAAAAATACGGCCGCGAAAGACCCATTCCAACCGCCGCGCATCAAAACATCACAAACACAAGAAATAAACACAACAAACACATAAAAAGCTTACTTACAGCACGGGGGGGCATCCGGCACCTCCAAAAGTTCATTTACACGTCCATTTAAGTGAAAACAAAGAGTTTAAACGACCGAAAATCGGCTAAGCGAGAGAAAAAATGGCCGCCGAACAAAACGAAAACGAGGCTCCAGACGTAACTACACTACACTTACTCGCAACAAAATACGGCCGCATCGGAAAAAAATACGGCCGCGAAAGACCCATTCCAACCGCCGCGCATCAAAACATCACAAACACAAGAAATAAACACAACAAACACATAAAAAGCTTACTTACAGCACGGGGGGGCATCCGGCACCTCCAAAAGTTCATTTACACGTCCATTTAAGTGAAAACAAAGAGTTTAAACGACCGAAAATCGGCTAAGCGAGAGAAAAAATGGCCGCCGAACAAAACGAAAACGAGGCTCCAGACGTAACTACACTACACTTACTCGCAACAAAATACGGCCGCATCGGAAAAAAATACGGCCGCGAAAGACCCATTCCAACCGCCGCGCATCAAAACATCACAAACACAAGAAATAAACACAACAAACACATAAAAAGCTTACTTACAGCACGGGGGGGCATCCGGCACCTCCAAAAGTTCATTTACACGTCCATTTAAGTGAAAACAAAGAGTTTAAACGACCGAAAATCGGCTAAGCGAGAGAAAAAATGGCCGCCGAACAAAACGAAAACGAGGCTCCAGACGTAACTACACTACACTTACTCGCAATAATGAAACACATACTATGCGGAACGGATCACACTCATATTAAACACCATTTTAACCACTACTACGCACAAAATGGCGGATGGAACGCAAATTGTAAGCTGGAACGCAAATAGCGCATGCGTATTACGTTCTAACGGTCTAACTTTCCAGAATGTTCTACAAGTTTATAAATACTGTCTATTTGACAGAGAAAAATACATTTCTCCTCAGGTGATGAACAGAGTGACTTCGGAGATAACTGCTGCTAAAACTTGAGAAGATAATTCTTTCCTAATTTACTACTTTACATTGTTCAAATTACAACTGAGAGGTAAGCTATAATATATTACATTTTATTATCAAGACAGGACATCAAAAAAAAAAATTAAAGAAGACAAAGAGGTTTATGTATACTGACAAGTGACACGCACATATATGCGTATAATGTATACTGACATGTGACACGCACATTTATGCGTATAATGTATACTGACAAGTGACACGCACATTTAGGCGTATAATGTATACTGACAAGTGACACGCACATATATGCGTATAATGTATACTGACATGTGACACGCACATATATGCGTATAATGTATACTGACATGTGACACGCACATTTATGTGTATAATGTATAGTGACATGTCACACGCACATTTAGGCGTATAATGTATACTGACAAGTGACACGCACATTTATGTGTATAATGTATAGTGACATGTTACATGCACATTTATGTGTATTGCCCCTGCAACAAACTAATTAAACAACTACATTTAAATTACATTACAAAAAAATAAGTTGGGACTATTAAAATACTATTAAAATATGAGTCATGTATACTGATATGTGACACGCACATATATGTGTATCATCTATAGTCACATGTCACACACACATTTATGTATGTTGGCCAAAAATAAAAATAAGGTTAATTTAACAATTAAAATATGATTCATGTATAGTGATATGTCACACGCACACAAAAAAATTACTTTCAACTATGGAAATGTGCTTCATGTATGTGACATATGACCCCACCAAAAAATAATGTTAATTCAAATTAATTACAGAAGTATATTTCAATGAAATTAATTTACTGAAATTTAATAGATCACCTAAAACTCAATCTTTCTACTTTTTTTAATATTCAAACAGACTCTGCATCAACAGCGTCTCTCAACAATTTGCACTGTGCACTGTGAAGAACAATCCCTTTTAAAGAACACCAACAAAGAACAAGAGGTAAGATACAAAAATACTTTAAATGCTGAAAAGGCCATGGTTTGTTAAATACAAATAAAAAATTCTATAATTCACTATTTCACTTTATTTTTCAAACAGACACTACAAGAAGACCGGCGGATTAAGATTGGCAGGAGGGGACCCTCTGTCATTCCACACTTCAATCAAGGTAAAGTATTAAGTATAAAAAAGAACCGAACCATGAGCCTTATTCAATTCTGAGTTGGCTAATTGAATAGGGCTTTATATAAGCACATAATAGGTCTTCACTAACTAAAAACTTCTGTCCAAAAAATTTTTATGTGCTTATATAGAGCCCTATTCAATTGGTCAAAACGCAATTGATTCAGGACCTAAATATGTTTAATGGCCGAGGGCCTCATTCAAATGTGATTTGACCATTTCAATAGGGCTCTATATAAGCACATTTGGCTCAATTTAACTAAAAACTTTTGTTCAAAAATATGCTCTGTGCTTATATAGAGCCCTATTGAAAAACAAAATTCAATGAGGCCCTCACAATATAACAAATCCAGCAAACAAAGGCCCTCATTCAATTGATATTTTGGACAATTCAATAGGGCTCCAAATAAGCACATTTAGAACCCTATTGAATTGGCCAAACTGCAATTGAATGAGGGCCAAAGTATGCAACATATGGTACACACAAACTGGTACACACAAAACAGGATTGTAACAAACACATAGCAAACTAAATTTATATTCTTTTTGTTTAACAACCTATAACCATTAGAAAAAACACTACATAAGTATAACAAAAGTGGTGCCCATCAAACAGGATTGTACGAAAACTCACACAAACACATAGCAAACTACATTTAAATTCTTAGTTTAATGTTTAACAACCTATAAGCCTTAGAAAGAAGCCTAAATAAGCATACCAACATTGGTGCCCACCAAACAGGATTGTATGAAAACTCACACAAACACATAGCAAACTACATTTAGATTCTTATTTTATGTTTAACAACCTATTAGCATTACAAAACTACATTAATAAGCATACCAACAGTGGTGCGCATCAAACAGGATTGTATGAAAACTCAGACAAACACATAGCAAACTACATTTACATTCTTATTTAATGTTTAACAACCTATAAGCCTTAGAAAGAAGCCTAAATAAGCATACCAACATTGGTGCCCACCAAACAGGATTGTATGAAAACTCACACAAACACATAGCAAACTACATTTTGATTCTTATTTTATGTTTAACAACCTATTAGCATTACAAAACAACATTAATAAGCATACCATCAGCGGTGCGCATCAAACAGGATTGTATGAAAACTCACACAAACACATAGCAAACTACTTTTACATTCTTATTTTATGTTTAACAACCTATAAGCCTTAGAAAGAAGCCTAAATAAGCATACCAACAGTGGTGCGCACCAAAAAGGATTGTATGAAAACTCACACAAACACATACCAAAGTACATTTAGATACTTATTTTATGTTTAACAATCTATAAGCCTTAGAAAAAGGCCTAAATAAGCATACCAAAAGTGGTGGACACCAAACGGGATTGTAGAAAAACAAAGAAATAATGTCATTTTTTACTTCATACAAATACATTAAAATAATATTACATTTTCATTTTTATTTTATATCAGATACTGCGTCAAGAACATCGGACCAGGAGTTTCAACTGAGGACCACACCAGCGGACGAGGACTTTCAACAGAGGACCAGACCATTGGACGAGGACTTTCAACAGAGGACTACACCATCGGACGAGGACTTTCAACAGAGGACCAGACGATTGGACGAGGACTTTCAACACAGGACCAGACCATCAGACAAAGGCTTTCAACACAGGACCAACAAAGATTCTGCTTCAAATCAAACTTCAACCAAGGTACAGTATAACAAGTAAAAAAAGAGAAAAATTAATTAATATTCTTCTTTAATGTTTAACCACCTATAAGCCTTAGAAAATAGCCTACAGAAGCATACCAAAATTGTGGCGCACCAAAAAGGATTGTAGAAAAACACAGAAATAATGCCATTTTTTCATTCATACAAAGACATTCAAATAACATAACATTTTCATTTTTATTTTATAACAGATACTGCGTCAAGAACATCGGAACAGGAGTTGGAACTGAGGACCACACCAGAGGACGAGGACTTTCAACAGAGGACTACACCATCGGACGAGGACTTTCAACACAGGACCAGACCATCGGACGAAGGCTTTCAACACAGGACCAACAAAGAATTTTGCTTGAAATCAAACTTCAACCAAGGTACAGTATAAAAAGTAATATCTATCATCTATCTCTTATTTGTCTTTTAGGGCCAATAATCTTTAACACTAAATACAAACTTCAATGTAAACTTAAAGAATAAATTGGCATAGTCCAAAAAAGTCTAAAAACACAGAATCTATACAATTTGTCATTGTAACATTCCAGTCCTAAACCCTAATTTAATTGCCATTTGACAAATTGAATAGTGCTGTAAATAAGGACATAACATCTTTTTGAAAATACCTTTTTAGTTACTGAAACACTTGCTTTTGGATACATGTTTAATAAATAAAAATTTCTTTAAATAATTATCTGATGGCCTTATTTAGACTTTTATTCAATTGACCGCATTGAAATTGATTAAGTATAAAATGTTAACACACTATTGATAACTATTTGGCATGAAAAACAACTTAACATCTCAAAATAAACTAATGGTACATTATTTTATTTTTACAGATTAACATGGCTGATAACGAGAGTAAACAAGAAAAGAAAAGACGCCAAGCTAGAGAACGACGACAGAGAGCAGACAGCCAGCAGACACCGGAGAAGAAGGAAATTCGACGAGAAAAAGAACGCAAAAGAATTGCAAGCAAAAGACTGTCACTTGCAGAAATTAAAGATATGTCAAAAAAAACAACAAAGAAAATAAAGCATTTACAACCTGTTGCTCAAACATCAGATGACATTTTACCAGAAAAAATACAAGAGATACCAAAAAAAGCAACAAAGAAAACAAAGCATTTAGAACCGTTTCATGAAACATTACATGACATTTTACCTCAAACAATACAACATATACCAAGAAAAGCAACGAAAAAAACAAAACATTTAGAACCTGTTGTTGAAACATTATATGACATTTCACCTGATGAATATGAAAGTCAAAATCCTATATGCTTTGCAAATTGTCCTCTACTCAAGTCTTTAGCAGTAGAGGTTCATAGTTGTGGGGACATGACTACTCAATGTCAGTTTTGTGAGGCTTATTATTTTAAACAGGAGAGACCCAGAGATGGACAATTTATTAGTTGTTGTCAAAAAGGCAAGTTCAAACTTCCAGAAAGGAAAGAATTTCCAATTTATTTACAAAATATTATGACTGAACCTACTTTTCCAAACTACAAAAATTTTAAGACAAACATAAGATCCTACAATAGTGCCATATCCTTTGCATCCATGGGGGCAACATTAGCTGCTAATGTACCAGGACATGGTCCTTACTGTTTTAAAGTCCAAGGACAAATTTATCATCGCACTTCCCATTTACATCCAGAGGAAGGAAATAAAAGAAAATTCGCTCAACTATATGTCCTAGATACAATGGAAGCTGTTGACCAACGTATGCAGATGGAAGAAAATAAAAAATGCTTACCCACTGTTTTCATAGAGCTAAATAACATTATGGACAACAATCCCTACAGTAAAGCGTATAAAAAATTGGCAGAAGTAGAAAATGAACAACTACTTCATTCACAAACACATCAATTACCAATGCCGAAGGTTAATATGGTGCTTAAAAGAGACAGACATACTGATAAACGTCGTTATAACTTGCCAACAACAAATGAGGTTGCAATGGTGTTTCACAATGATGAAGGAGAACCACCATTTCAAAGAGACATTCGAATATATCCTAGAAATGAGGACCAACCGTTTATTAATATGAGTATCTTAAGTCCAAATTTAGATCCAATGACATATCCCATCTTTTTCCCACACGGAGAAGCAGGTTGGCAACCAAAATTAACTCTTCCCAGTTACCCAAATGCTAAAGCCAGAATCCGAAATAATGTTTCTATGCTTGAATTTAAAGTAGCTCAAATTGCCATTCGCAATGTATTTAATCCAATTTTATGTGGTGGGAAACTAACACAACAATGGATTATTGATTCATATTTGCAAGTTGAGGCAAATAATTTAAACTTTATCAAATATCAACAAGATAAACTCCGTGTAGAACAATATTCTGGACTCATGGACTATGTTGCTGACGTGGCTACAAGCAGAGACATGACAGCTGGCAAAGCCATCATTTTACCATCTTCCTTTCAAGGATCTCCTCGGAATATGAGAGAAAGATACAATGATGCTATGGCTATTGTGACAAAATTTGGCAAACCCGATCTATTTGTGACATTTACATGTAATCCACAATGGCCAGAAATTACACTAAATCTACTTCTTGGACAAACTGCTTCAGATCGACCAGATTTAGTAGCCAGAGTTTTTAAGATTAAATTAAATGAATTAATACGTGACTTCACTATAAATCAGTTATTTGGCAAATGTCTTGCTTATGTATATACCATTGAATTTCAAAAAAGAGGCCTTCCACATGCACATCTTCTAATAATACTTCAAGAAAAAGATAAATTAGATACTTCAGACAAAGTGGATGCAGTCATTGTTGCTGAACTACCAGATCCAGAACTATATGGTAGACTATATGAGATTGTTACTCATCGCATGATTCATGGACCCTGTGGTGACCTTAATCCACAATCACCATGTATGGAAAATAATAAATGTTCCAAAGAATTTCCAAAAGATTATAGAGACAAAACCTATGCCAATTGTGATGGATATCCACTTTATAAAAGAAGAGAAGGAGATAGTGCCATTATTCGTGGAAAAAAAGTGGACAATAGATATGTAGTACCGTACAATCCACATTTACTCATGAAGTACAACGCCCACATCAACGTAGAAGCCTGCACTTCCATCAAATCCATTAAATATGTCTACAAATATATTTACAAAGGTTACGATGCAGCTACTGTAGTCGTCAAAAGTGCAGACAACCCTGAAAGTAGTGAGTTAGTACATGATGAACTTGCATCTCATGTAGATGCTCGCTATGTCAGTGCGCCAGAAGCTATGTGGCGGCTTTTAAAATTTGAAATGCATGATAGATCACATGCAGTATATAGGTTAGCAGTACATTTGCCACAACGACATTTAGTCTATTTCCATGCTGGAAATGAAATGAATGCATTGGCCCAAAGTGAAGATCGTCACACTACACTAACTGCATGGTTTGCATTAAATTCCACTGATGCTGAAGCAACACAATACTTATATATTGAAATTCCATATCACTATGTTTTTGTGAATGGATTATGGAGACCAAGAAAAACCAGAGGCAATAAAATTATTCCAAGAATTTACACAGTCAGTCCAAGAGATGTGGAACGTTTTTGCTTACGGATATTACTTTTAAATGTTCCTGGAGCACAAAGTTTTGAACACTTAAGAACTGTTAATGACATTGTATATGAATCCTTCCATTTAGCTGCAAGACATAGAAACTTACTCGCTGATGATACAGAGTGGGAAAGATGTTTAGAAGAAGCAGCACAATGTCAAATGCCACGACAGATGAGAGAACAATTTGCTTTTATTTGTATCTTCTCAAATGCTCCAAATGCATTAGCTTTGTGGGAGACTTTTAAAAGTAATATGGCTGAAGACTTTATGCGACGATACAATGAACCCATTGCACACTTAAAAGCGTTAATGGAAATCCAAGAAGTCTTTTTAACTCATGGATTAAGTTGTGCAAGTTTTAATTTGCCTGATCCAGGTCTTATAGATGACATTAACTTTGAAGACTATGACATTCAACTACAAGCAGAAAGAACAGAAGAAAGACTTGCAACTTTAAATACACTACAATTGCAAGCATTTCATGCCATTAAAAATGCTATAGATGATGACATGGTGACAGAGCGTTATTTCTATCTTGATGGACCTGGCGGATCAGGAAAAACATATTTGTACAATTTATTAATGAGTTCAGTACGAGCCCAAGGAAAAATAGCAATGGCGTTTGCCACTACTGGAATTGCTGCACTTTTATTAGAAGGTGGAAGAACTGTTCATAGTGGATTTAAACTGCCAGTGCCTATTTTAGAAAATTCTGTGTCAGATATTCGCATGACATCCTTACAAGCAAAGAAATTGAAGAAATGTAAATTAATTATAATAGATGAGGCCACAATGATGTCATGCTATGCTCTCCAATGTATTGACCGTTTGCTTCGTGAAGTCATGGAGAATACTTTTCCATTTGGTGGAAAGGTAATGTTGTTGGGTGGCGATTTCAGACAAACATTACCTGTCGTTGTACATGGAAATCGAACTGACATTATCGAAACATGTATAAAGTCAAGTATAGTATGGAAACATTTTACCCATCTTCAACTGCAACAAAATATGAGATCAGAAGGCCAAACTGATTTCAATGATTGGCTTATTAAAATTGGAGAAGGGAGAACAGAAAAAATACTACATTTACCTGATGACACTGTAGAGATCCCACCTCATATGATTTGTCAACAAGATATTATATCGGCTATATTTGAAGGGAGCATAAATAACGAAGAATATTCCGAGCTTGCCAACCAAGTCATACTGACGTGTAAAAATAAAGATGCATTAATCCTCAATAATAAAATCTTAAAAAAATTTATGCACCACAAAGAAATTATCACAGTGCTGATTCTGTACTTGCTGATGACAATGAAAGTCAGGCTAACTTTTCAACTGAATTCATAAACTCTTTAACTCCTTCTGGAATGCCACCACATATTTTGCAGCTAAAGAAAGGTGCAATTATCATGTTACTGCGAAATATGAACCCCAAAAAAGGCCTATGCAATGGCACAAGATTAATTGTTCAACAATTAAAGGACCATTTTATAGATGCTGAAATTTTAACTGGGACCCATAAAGGAGAGAGAGTTTTCATACCAAGAATAGATTTAGCACCAAGTGAAAGTAGTCTCCCTTTTATACTTCAAAGAAGACAATTTCCCATTATTATGGCATTTGCCATGACCATTAATAAATCACAAGGTCAAACTTTCAAATCTGTGGGTATTTTCTTGGAAGAACCAGTTTTTGCACATGGTCAATTGTACGTTGCGTTGTCACGGTGCAAAAATCCACAGGCTATTAAAGTTTACATTGAAAACAATGAAAGTCAAGGTGATTTATTAGAAGATGGACGTATTTTTACTAAAAACATTGTCTACTATGAAGTACTATAACTTTGAAGGATACAAATTAACGATGCCAAGATTTTTTTAAAGCATTGCAAAATACATAAAAATTGGTTGTTTAATTCAGTCATAATTAATGGAA
Source organism: Discoglossus pictus (assembly GCA_027410445.1). Lineage (NCBI taxonomy): Eukaryota > Metazoa > Chordata > Amphibia > Anura > Alytidae > Discoglossus > Discoglossus pictus. The sequence goes on from JAPZIH010001182.1 coordinate 52,999, forward strand.
GTCATGTTTATGAATGATTTGCCTCACAAAATACGTGCCTTGCATTGTTAGTAAAAATTATGTTAAAATGTTAAGTCACTATGTTAATGTTTCTAATGTTACAAGTTTAAAAAATATATTTTCAAGTTATTTCATTCAACAGATTACAAAGTGGATGTTAACAGGTCAAGCACCTTTTAAGTCACAATGTAAATATTGTCTGTTATCTTAAGATTACTACCTACATTAATGTTTATCGCCAGTTTATGTGCTCAGTAATAAATTACTTTAATTACGTACGTTTTAAGAAGAGTTTTACTGTATGCCTTCCTCTACATTCAATGTATATTCAAGTTAACAATTATTGTGATAGAAATTGAATTTTAATACTGATTAATTTAAATGTCAATTGTTTTTACATTCAAATGTTAATAATTTTAATAAAAAATTAGGTTACAAAATGTATTCACTATGTTCCTGTTTATAATGTTCCAAAATTATACAAATGTTTTGTTAACTTCTAAACTTACATAAAAAATAAAGTTCAAGTTTAAAAATATATACTTTGATGGTTATTGCTTACATATAGTTTAAAATTCATGTTAAAATTCGCAACGTTTAAAGAAGGGTTTTTACTTTTTGCTTTCCTATTCATTCAATGTATATTAAAGTTAACAATTCTTCAGATACTAATTACATTTTAAAAAACCATTACATCAACATTTTACAAAAATACACGTTCATATTAAAATACTTACAAGTGTCAAAAATATATGTTAATAACTAAACAACTTGACAAACATATACATCACATTGCCGTCATTTTTTGACGGGCAAGTCGCTAGTCACATATATAGTTGTGAGCATACGAGCCCGCTCGAGCCGTTGCTCACGCTTGCGGGCTCGCACAACTCACAACATCTCCTGCCCGCTCGCCGCTCTTAACTCCTCCCCAGCCACTCTTAACTCCTCCCCGCCATGATTAACTCCTCCCCTGTCTGTCTTAACTCCTCCCCCGTTGTGCTTAACTCCTCCCCCGGCTGCTCTCAACATCTCCCCCAGCTGCTCTAAACTCCTCCCCCCTGCTGCTCTCAACTCCTTCCTGAGGAGGGACCGGCAGTCATGCTGGGGACTGAGGTGAGAGACACAACCTGGAGGGAAAGAGAGACAGGAGGGACACAGAGAGACAGACAGGAGGGACAGATATAGAGAGACAGGAGGGACATAGACAGAGAGAGACAGGAGGGACACAGACAGAGAGAGACAGGAGGGACACAGATAGAGAGAGACAGGAGGGACACAGATAGAGAGAGACAAGAGGGACACG
>JAPZIH010001183.1:0-54231 GCA_027410445.1 Discoglossus pictus
CAGTGACCCTAGGGTCACCCAGCTGTATATAAATCAGTATATGGTGTCCTGGGCACGCTCTGTGTGTATGGGGCAGGATCCTAGGTCACACAGCTGTATATAAATCAGTATTGGTGTCCTGGGGTCACGCTCTGTGTGTATGGGCAGTGATCCAAAGGGTCACCCAGCTGTATAAAATCAGTATATGGTGTCCTGGGGGTCACGCTCTGTGTGTATGGGGCATGATCCTAGGGTCACCCAGCTGTATAAATCAGTATATGGTGTCCTGGGGTCACCGCTCTGTGTGTATGGGCAGTCATCCTAGGGTCACCCAGCTGTATATAAATCAGTATAATGGTGTCCTGGGGTCACGCTCTGTGTGATGGGGCATGATCCAGGTCACACAGCTGTATATAAATCAGTATATGGTGTCCTGGGGGTCACGCTCTGTGTTGTATGGGGCAGTGATCCTAGGGTCACCCAGCTGTATATAAATCAGTATATGGTGTCCTGGGGTCACGCTCTGTGTGTATGGGGCAGTGATCCTAGGGTCACCCACTGTATATAAATCAGTATATGGTGTCCTGGGTCACGCTCTGTGTGTATGGGCAGTGATCCTGGTCACACAGCTGTATATAAAATCAGTATATGGTGTCCTGGGTCACGCTCTGTGTGTATGGGGCAGTGATCCTAGGGTCACACAGCTGTATATAAATCAGTATATATGTTTCCTGGGCATGCTCTGTGTGTATGGGCAGTGATCCTAGGGTCACACAGCTGTATATAAATCAGTATATGGTGTCCTGGGGGTCATGCTCGTGTGTATGGGGCAGTGATCCTAGGGTCACCCTGCTGTATATAAATCAGTATATGGTGTCCTGGGGTCATGCTCTGTGTGTATGGGGGCAGTGATCCTGGGTCACCCAGCTGTATATAAATCAGTATATGGTGTCCTGGGGTCAAGCTCTGTGTGTATGGGGCAGTGATCCTAGGGGTCACCCAGCTGTATATAAATCAGTATATGGTGTCCTGGGGGTCACGCTCTGTGTGTATGGGGCAGTGATCCTGGGGTCACCCAGCTGTATATAATCAGTATATGGTGTCCTGGGGTCACGCTCTGTGTGTATGGGGCAGTGATCCGAGGGTCACACAGCTGTATATAAATCAGTATATGGTGTCCGGGGGTTCACCTCTGTGTGTATGGGGCAGTGATCCTAGGGTCACCCAGCTGTATATAAATCAGTATTATGGGTGTCCTGGGGGTCACGCTCTGTGTTATGGGGGCAGTGATCCCTAGGGGTCACCCAGCTTATATAAATCAGTAATATGGGTGTCCTGGGGTCACGCTCTGTGTGTATGGGGCAGTGATCCTGGGGTCACACAGGCTGTATATAAATCAGTATATGGTGTCCTGGGTCACGTCTGTGTGTATGGGGCAGTGATCCTGGGGTCACCCAGCTGTATATAAATCAGTATATGGTGTCCTGGGGTCACGCTCTGTGTGTATGGGGGGCAGTGATCCTAGGGTCACACAGCTGTATATAAATCAGTATTGGTGTCCTGGGGTCACGCTCTGTGTGTATGGGGCAGTGATCCTGGGTCACCCAGCTGTATAATAAATCAGTATAATGGTGTCCTGGGGTCACGCTCTGTGTGTATGGGGCATTGATCCTAGGGTCACCCAGCTGTATATAAATCAGTATATGGTGTCCTGGGGTCACGCTCTGTGGTATGAGGGCAGTGATCCTAGGGTCACCCAGCTGTATATAAATCAGTATAAGGTGTCCTGGGGTCACCGCCTCTGTGTGTATGGGCAGTGATCCTGGGTCACACAGCTGTATATAAATCAGTATATGGTGTCCTGGGGTCACGCTCTGTGTATGGGGCAGTGATCCTAGGGTCACCCAGCTGTATATAAATCAGTATATGGTCCTGGGGTCACGCTCTGTGTGTATGGGGCAGTGATCCTAGGTGTCACACAGCTGTATATAAATCAGTAATAAGGTGTCCTGGGGGTCACGCTCTGTGTATGGGGCAGTGATCCTAGGGTCACACAGCTGTATATAAATCAGTATATGGTGTCCTGGGGGTCACGCTCTGTGTGTATGGGGCAGTGATCCTGGGTCACACAGCTGTTATAAATCAGTATATGGTGTCCTGGGGGTCACGCTCTGTGTGTATGGGGCAGTGATCCTAGGTCACACAGCTGTATATAAATCATATATGGTGTCCTGGGTCACGCTCTGTGTGGTATGGGGCAGTGATCCTGGGTCACACAGCTGTATATAAATCAGTATATGGTGTCCTGGGGTCACGCTCTGTGTGTAATGGGGCAGTGATCCAGGGTCACCCAGCTGTATATAAATCAGTATATGGTGTCCTGGGTCACGCTCTGTGTGTATGGGGCAGTGACCTAGGGTCACCCATCTGTATATAAATCAGTATATGTGTCCTGGGGTCACCTCTGTGTGTATGGGGCAGTGATCCTAGGGTCACACAGCTGTATATAAAATCAGTATATGGTGTCCTGGGTCACGCTCTGTGTGTATGGGGCAGTGATCCTGGGGTCACACAGCAGTATATAAATCAGTATATGGTCCTGGGGTCACGCTCTGTGTGTATGGGGCAGTGATCCTAGGGTCACACAGCTGTATATAAATCAGTATATGGTGTCCTGGGGTCACGCTCTGTGTGTATGGGCAGTGATCCTGGGTCACACAGCTGTATATAAATCAGTATATGGTGTCCTGGGGTCACGCTCTGTGTGTATGGGGCAGTGATCCTAGGTCACACAGCTGTATATAAATCAGTATAAGGTGTCCTGGGGGCACGCTCTGTGGTGTATGGGCAGTGATCCTGGGGTCACACAGCTGTATAAAATCAGTATATGGTCCTGGGGGTCACGCTCTGTGTATGGGGCAGTGATCCTGGGGTCACACAGCTGTATATAAATCAGTATATGGTGTCCTGGGGTCACGCTCTGTGTGTAATGGGGCAGTGATCCTGGGGTCACACAGCTGTATATAAATCAGTATATGGTGTCCTGGGGTCACGCTCTGTGTGTATGGGGCAGTGATCCTAGGGTCACCCAGCTGTATATAAATCAGTATATGGTGTTCCTGGGGGTCACGCTCTGTGTGTATGGGGGCAGTGATCCTAGGGTCACCCAGCTGTATATAAATCAGTATATGGTGTCCTGGGGGTACACGCTCTGTGTGTATGGGGGCAGTATCCTAGGGTCACCCAGCTGTATATAAATCAGTATATGGTGTCCTGGGGGTCACGCTCTGTGTGTATGGGGGCATTGATCCTAGGGGTCACACAGCTGTATATAAATCAGTATATGGTGTCCTGGGGGGTCACGCTCTGTGTGTATGGGGCAGGATCCTATGGGTCACCCAGCTGTATATAAATCAGTATAATGGTGTCCTGGGGTCACGCTCTGTGTTATGGGGCAGTGATCCTAGGGTCACCCAGGCTGTATATAAATCAGTATTATGGGTGTCCTGGGGGTCACGCTCTGTGTGTATGTGGGCAGTGAATCCTAGGGGTCAGACAGCTGTATATAAATCAGTATAATGGTTCCTGGGGGTCACGCTCTGTGTGTATGGGGCAGTGATCCTAGGGTCACACAGCTGTATATAAATCAGATATGGTGTCCTGGGGGTCACGCTCTGGTGTATGGGGCAGTGATCCTAGGGTCACCCACTGTATATAAATCAGTATATGGTGTCCTGGGGGTCACGCTCTGTGTATGGGGCAGTGATCCTAGGGTCACACAGCTGTATATAAATCAGTATATGGTTCCTGGGGTCACGCTCTGTGTGTATGGGGCAGTGATCCTAGGGTCACACAGCTGTATATAAATCAGTATATAGTGTCCTGGGGTCACGCTCTGTGTGTATGGGCAGTGATCCTAGGTCACCCAGCTGTATATAAATCAGTATAATGTGTCCTGGGGTCACGCTCTGTGTGTATGGGGCATGATCCTAGGTCACACAGCTGTATATAAATCAGTATATGGTGTCCTGGGGTCACGCTCTGTGTGTATGGGGCAGTGATCCTAGGGTCACCCAGCTGTATATAAATCAGTATATGGTGTCCTGGGGGTCAGCTTCTGTGTGTATGGGGCAAGTGATCCTAGGTCACACAAGCTGTATAAAAAGCAGTATATGGGTGTCCTGGGGTCACGCTCTGTGGTATGGGGCAGTGATTCCTAGGGTCACCCAGCTGTATATAAATCAGTATATGTGTCCTGGGGGGTCAACGCTCTGTGTGTATGGGGCCAGTGATCCTAGGGGGCACACAGCTGTATATAAATCAGTATAAGGTTCCGGGGGTCCACGCCTTCTGTGTGTATGGGGCAGTGATCCTCAGGGTCACACAGCTGTATATAAATCAGTATATGGTGTCCTGGGGGTCACGCGCGGTGGGTATGGGGCAGTGATCCTAGGGGTCACCCAGCTGTATATAAATCAGTATATGGTGTCCTGGGGTCACGCTCTGTGTGTATGGTGGCATTGATCCTAGGGTCACACAGCTGTATATAAACAGTATAAGGTGTCCCTGGGGGTCACGCTCTGTGTGTATGGGGGGCAGTGACCTAGGGTACAACAGCTGTATATAAATCAGTATAATGGTGTCCTGGGGTCACGCTCTGTGTGTATGGGGCAGTGATCCTGGGGTCACACAGCTGTATATAAATCAGTATATGGGTGTCCTGGGGTCACGCTCTGTGTGTATGGGGCAGTGATCCTAGGGGTCACACAGCTGTATATAAATCAGTATATGGTGTCCTGGGGGTCACGCTCTGTGTGTATGGGGCAGTGATCCTAGGGGTCACACAGCTGTATATAAATCAGTATATGGTGTCCTGGGGTCACGCTCTGTGTGTATGGGGCAGTGATCCTAGGGGTCACACAGCTGTATATAAATCAGTATATGGTGTCCTGGGGGGTCATGCTCTGTGTGTATGGGGCAGTGATCCTAGGGTCACACAGCTGTATATAAATCAGTATATGGTGTCCTGGGGGTCACGCTCTGTGTGTATGGGGCAGTGATCCTAGGGTCACACAGCTGTATATAAATCAGTATATGGTGTCCTGGGGTCACGCTCTGTGTGTATGGGGCAGTGATCCTAGGGTCACACAGCTGTATATAAATCAGTAATAGGTGTCCTGGGGTCACGCTCTGTGTGTATGGGGCAGTGATCCTAGGGTCACCCAGCTGTATATAAATCAGTATATGGTGTCCTGTGGTCACGCTCTGATTGTATGGGGCAGTGATCCTAGGGTCACCCAGCTGTATATAAATCAGTATATGGTGTCCTGGGGTCACGCTCTGTGTGTATGGGGCAGTGATCCTAGGGTCACCCAGCTGTATATAAATCAGTATATGGTGTCCTGGGGTCACGCTCTGTGTGTATGGGGCAGTGATCCTAGGGTCACACAGCTGTATATAAATCAGTATATGGTGTCCTGGGGTCACGCTCTGTGTGTATGGGGCAGTGATCCTAGGGTCACACAGCTGTATATAAATCAGTATATGGTGTCCTGGGGGTCACGCTCTGTGTGTATGGGGCAGTGATCCTAGGTCACACAGCTGTATATAAAATCAGTATATGAAGTCCTGGGGGTCACGCTCTGTGTGTATGGGGCAGTGATCCTAGGGGCACCCAGCTGTTATATAATTCAGTATGATTGGAGTTCCTGGGGGTCACGCTTCTGCTATGTATGCGGGCAGTGATCCTAGGGTCACACATAGCTGTATATAAATCAGTATATGGTGTCCTGGGGTCACGCTCTGTGTGTATGTGGGCAGTGATCCTAGGGTCACACGAGCTGTAGTATAAATCAGTATTAGTGGTCCTGGGGTCACGCTCTGTGTGTATGGGGGCTGTGATCCTAGGGTCACACAGCTGTATATAAATCAGTATATGGTGTCCTGGGGTCACGCTCTGTGTGTATGGGGCAGTGATCCTAGGGTCACACAGCTGTATTAAATCAAGTATATGGTGTCCTGGGGGTCACCGCTCGTGTTGTTGGGGCAGTGATCCTAGGGTCACACAGCTGTATTAGAATCAGTTATATGGTGTCCTGGGGGTCACGCTCTGTGTGTGATGTGGGGCAGTGATCTAGGGTCACACCAGGAGCTGTATATAAATACACCATATGGATGTGCCGTGGGGGTAACGCTACTTGTGTGTATGGGGGCAGTGATCCTAGGGTCTCCCTAGCCTGTATATAAATCTAGTATTTGGTGTCTCTGGGTCACGCATCTGTGTGTATCTGGGGCAGTGATCCTAGGGGTCACACATCTGTATATAAATCAGTATATGGTGTCCTGGGGGTCACGCTCTGTGTGTATGGGGCAGTGATCCTAGGGGTCACACAGCTGTATATAAATCAGTATATGGTGTCCTGGGGTCACGCTCTGTGTGTATGGGGCAGTGATCCAAGGGGTCACACAGCTGTATATAAATCAGTATATGGTGTCCTGGGGGTCACGCTCTGTGTGTATGGGGCAGTGATCCTGGGGTCACACAGCTGTATATAAATCAGTATATGGTGTCCTGGGGTCACGCTCTGTGTGTATGGGGCAGTGATCCTAGGGTCACACAGCTGTATATAAATCAGTATATGTGTCCTGGGGTCACGCTCTGTGTGTATGGGGCAGTGATCCTAGGGGTCACCCAGCTGTATATAAATCAGTATATGGTGTCCTGGGGGTCACGCTCTGTGTGTATGGGGCAGTGATCCTAGGGGTCACACAGCTGTATATAAATCAGTATATGGTGTCCTGGGGGTCACGCTCTGTGTGTATGGGGCAGTGATCCTAGGGTCACCCAGCTGTATATAAATCAGTATATGGTGTCCTGGGGGTCACGCTCTGTGTGTATGGGGCAGTGATCCTAGGGTCACCCAGCTGTATATAAATCAGTATATGGTGTCCTGGGGGTCACGCTCTGTGTGTATGGGGCAGTGATCCTAGGGTCACACAGCGTATATAAAACAGTATATGGTGTCCTGGGGGTCACGCTCTGTGTGTATGGGGCAGTGATCCTAGGGGTCACACAGCTGTATATAAATCAGTATATGGTGTCCTGGGGTCACGCTCTGTGTGTATGGGGCAGTGATACCTAGGGTCACACAGCTGTATATAAATCAGTATATGGTGTCCTGGGGGTCACGCTCTGTGTGTATGGGGCAGTGATCCTAGGGGTCACACAGCTGTATATAAATCAGTATATGGTGTCCTGGGGGTCACGCTCTGTGTGTATGGGGCAGTGATCCTAGGGTCACCCAGCTGTATATAAATCAGTATATGGTGTCCTGGGGTCACGCTCTGTGTGTATGGGGCAGTGATCCTGGGGTCACCCAGCTGTATATAAATCAGTATATGGTGTCCTGGGGTCACGCTCTGTGTGTATGGGGCAGTGATCCTAGGTCACCAGCTGTATATAAATCAGTATATGGTGTCCTGGGGTCACACTCTGTGTGTATGGGGCAGTGATCCTAGGGTCACACAGCTGTATATAAATCAGTATATGGTGTCCTGGGGGTCACGCTCTGTGGTATGGGCAGTGACCCTAGGGTCACACAGCTTGTATATAAATCAGTATATGTGTCCTGGGGGTCACGCTCTGTGTGTATGGGGCAGTGATCCTAGTGTCACCAGCTGTATATAAATCAGTATATGGTGTCCTGGGGGTCCACCTCTTGTGTATGGGGCAGTGATCCTAGGGTCACCCAGCTGTATATAAATCAGTATATGGTGTCCTGGGGTCACGCTCTGTGTGTATGGCATGATCCTAGGGTCACCCAGCTGTATATAAAATCAGTATATGGTGTCCTGGGGTCACGATCTGTGTGTAAGGGGCAGTGATCCTGGGGTCACACAGCTGTATATAAATCAGTATATGGTGTCCTGGGGGTCACGCTCTGTGTGTATGGGGCAGTGATCCTAGGGTCACACAGCTGTATATAAATCAGTATATGGTGTCCTGGGGTCACGCTCTGTGTGTATGGGGCAGTGATCCAAGGGTCACCCAGCTGTATATAAATCAGTATATGGTGTCCTGGGGGTCACGCTCTGTGTGTATGGGGCAGTGATCCTAGGGTCACCCAGCTGTATATAAATCAGTATATGGTGTCCTGGGGTCACGCTCTATGTGTATGGGGCAGTGATCCTAGGGTCACACAGCTGTATATAAATCAGTATATGGTGTCCTGGGGTCACGCTCTGTGTGTATGGGGCAGTGATCCTAGGGTCACCCAGCTTTATATAAATCAGTATATGGTGTCTTGAGGTCACGCTCTGTGTGTATGGGGCAGTGATCCTAGGGTCACACAGCTGTATATAAATCAGTATATGGTGTCCTGGGGTCACGCTCTGTGTGTATGGGGCAGTGATCCTGGGGTCACACAGCTGTATATAAATCAGTATATGGTGTCCTGGGGGTCACGCTCTGTGTGTTTGGGGCAGTGATCCTGGGGTCACCCAGCTGTATATAAATCAGTATATGGTGTCCTGGGGTCACGCTCTGTGTGTATGGGGCAGTGATCCTAGGGTCACCCAGCTGTATATAAATCAGTATATGTGTCTTGAGGTCACGCTCTGTGTGTATGGGGCAGTGATCCTGGGGTCACCCAGCTGTATATAAATCAGTATATGGTGTCCTGGGGGTCACGCTCTGTGTGTATGGGGCAGTGATCCTAGGGTCACCCAGCTGTATATAAATCAGTATATGGTGTCCTGGGGGTCACGCTCTGTGTGTATGGGGCAGTGATCCTAGGGTCACCCAGCTTTATATAAATCAGTATATGGTGTCCTGGGGGGTCACGCTCTGTGTGTATGGGGCAGTGATCCTAGGGTCACCCAGCTGTATATAAATCAGTATATGGTGTCCTGGGGTCACACAGCTTTGTGATACTTTATGCTGTTACTGGGTGCCCAATATTTGGCTATCGCTGGCTCCGCACGCTCTTTGCTTAGGGTTTAATACTACCCAGATTTATCTGTTTATTATGTATTGTTTATTTGTGTATTATGTGATACAGTAACTGCCACAATAAACAGAAATATGTGGTGTAGGCTCCAACCACCCTGCCCTTGCCCCCGGGCACATGCACACCCCATGCACACCCACATGCACACCCCATGCACACCCACATGCACACCCACATGCACACCCCATGCACACCCACATGCTCACCCACATGAGGAAACAAATTGTTGAATAACTGAAATGAAGGCATTTCCAGGGTCAGTGGCAGCCGCTCGTGGACTAATCTAGATGACTGATGTCAAGGCCCGGCCTGGAGCAGGAGATGAAGCTTATCTACATTGTAGTAAAACATTGACAGATAATAATAAGAAACTAATTCCTGGGATTGGATTCAAAGGTAGTCGAGTGATTAGGAAATTGTGTAAAATATGGTTTATATCATGAATTAAAAAAAAAAAACATTATCTCTAAATATGGATTGTAGCGGAACCTATCACTGTTTTACCCTGTTTTATGATTATTATGGTTAAAATATGATCCTACTATATGTATGTTGGTTGATGCTCTGCAGAATATTGTCCCAGACATTTACAGCTACTTGGCATGGGAGATAATCTTGTTACAGCGACGCTGCATAAGATAAAGGAAGTCTATTGTATACAGCGTTTTCATTCTCAGATAAGAACAAAGAAGTGTAATTGAATCAATGTCTGATTGTATCAAAGTTGCCAGGGAGGTGTGACCCCCCTATTGTTCTCTTTATGTGTATTGTGTGTGGCCAAATATGGGCATGGGTATTACCTGTGGCCAAAGAGATGTATAAATATTTCTGCAATAACAAAATAAAGTCAGTATTCATTTGACTCCCAAATTGTGTGTCGTCCAAATTGGGAGGTCGGGAATGGTGAAACTGTAGTGCTTCTTGGATACCAGCGGAGATTTTGGATTCGTGTTCCAGCTCCGTTACATTTGTTGGCAAGTGGCGGGATTGTTCCCACGGTCAGAAGGACAGCTACAGGAGACACCATTCCGTGGAGTACAAATTGAGGGCAACGCTAGTATCCGTACAGCGCCCCTGGCTACAGCAGGATGGAACCGGCTAGTTTTCAGACAGCGTTCCATCATGAGGAGGAGGAGGCGGCCGCAGACTACAGGGATGCAGACAGAAAGGAACTCATGGTTACAGTACCTCGTATTACCCCACAGAATGAGTTTGGAAGAGAACTCCAAAGCAGACTGGCCTTTTTCCCAGGTATGCTTCCCATGAAAACCTTGGAATGGTTAATGACAGATGTCCACAAATTCATAATGGAAAAGCAGCGGGCACGGGAGCGGTCCATCTTGGGAGCTGCTAACCCACCTCCCACCATTAACCCCCCCCCCAGCACTGCGTCCGGGTGGTGGGAACTACCAAACCCCTGCACGGTACATCAGGTGCCACACGTGTAACCAGCAGGGTCACATGCAGAGAGACTGTCCCAGAAACAGAAACCGCTCCACGTGGAATACTCCAACTAATTCCCCTCCCCAGCGACAGTGTGTACCCCAGGGAGCAGAAGGTGCCGTCCTTCCTCCCCAGCAGCAGTGTGTACCCCAGGGGGCCAAAGGTGTCGTCCTTCCCCCCCAGCGCCAGTGTGTACCCCAGGGAGCTGAAGGTGTCGTCCTTCCTCCCCAGCTGCAGTGTGTACCCCAGGGAGCTGAAGGTGTCGTCCTTCCTCCCCAGCAGCAGTGTGTACCCCAGGGGGCCGAAGGTGTCGTCCTTCCCCCCCCAGCGCCAGTGTGTACCCCAGGGAGCCGAAGGTGTTGTCCTTCCTCCCCAGCGGCAGTGTGTTCCCCAGGGAGCCGAAGGTGTCGTCCTTCCTCCCCAGCGGCAGTGTGTACCCCAGGGAGCTGAAGGTGTCGTCCTTCCTCCCCAGCGGCAGTGTGTACCCCAGGGAGCTGAAGGTGTCGGCCTTCCCCTCCAGCGGCAGTGTGTACCCCAGGGAGCTGAAGGTGTCGTCCTTCCTCCCCAGCGGCAGTGTGTACTCCAGGGAGCTGAAGGTGTCGGCCTTCTCCCACAGCGGCAGTGTGTACCCCAGGGAGCAGAAGGGGCCGTCCTTCCTCCCCAGCAGCAGTGTGAACCCCAGGGGGCAGAAGGTGTCGTCCTTTCCCCCCAGAGGCAGTGTGAACCCCAGGGGGCAGAAGGTGTCGTCCTTCCCCCTCAGCGGCAGTGTGAACCCCAGGGGGCAGAAGGTGTCGTCCTTCCCCCCCAGCGGCAGTGTGTAACCCCAGGGAGCAGAAGGTGTCGACCTTCCTCCACAGCGGCAGTGGGTACCCCAGGGGGCCAAAGGTGTCGTCCTTCCCCCCCAGCGGCAGTGTGAAACACAGGGGGCAGAAGGTGTCGTCCTTCCCCCCCAGCGACAGTTTACCCTAACCAGGGGAGACACCAATCTCCCAGACGGCGCAGATGGGACCGTGGTCTCTGCGCCCACAGCTTGTCCAGATCCCCAACTACCGTCACCGGGACAACCGGAGGAGGGGGTAAGTACAAATTCCCCTCCCCAGCTAACTTCTAAAGTGGCCCCAGGGTTAACAGAGGAAATGTTAACCCCCACTGACCCCCACGTTTCCCTGGCTACTGAGCCGGAATATGTCCCAAGTACCCCAGCAGAAGAGCTGACAGCGGGGCAGAGTGCAGTCGGCCGCTGCCCTCCCTTTGTCCCTTGTACAGAGCAGGAGGTCCTGCAGGTTATACCAGCAGAAGAGCTGGCATCAGGGCAGAGTGCCGCTGGCCTCTGCCCCTCAAGTCCCCTCAGCGTGTTGCACCATCACCCCAGCAAAATATCCAGGTGCCTGGTTAGACTTCCCCCCAAAGGGGAGATGTGTGACGAAGTGCCCTTCGCCACTTTGGCTTGGAGAGGACTGTTTGCCAGCCTCCTGCCCTGCGACTATGGCCCTGGGACATATTGCCCTTTGGAACCAGTGTTCGGCCATACCAGAATGTATGTCACTCATTCTGGCTCTTTACATACAGGGGGTCATTCTGTACTTGCCCTGTGGGAGCGGTGATACCCCAGATAGCTATGCCATGGAGCCCGTTCATATGATGAAAGACTATGGGAAAGACTTTAGCTACTTGGCAATTGAACTGTGTGAAAAGGATCTGAGCGCTATTCGGTAGTTTTGTGCGCTCAGATCCCAGCTATCTGGGGATATGGGAAATGTGAGTAAATGTGAATTGCAGTAATGCTGATGGGTTGTCAAACTAGAGAATTGACCAACAAATACTTTTGTCCGGACATCCCCAGGCCGATCCGTCGGGATCAGACCGTGTATGCCGGCTTATGGTCACGGGGGAGGTGTTTAGCGGAACCCATCACTGTTTTACCCTGTTTTATGATTATTATGGTTAAAATATGATCCTACTATATGTATGTTGGTTGATGCTCTGCAGAATATTGTCCCAGACATTTACAGCTACTTGGCATGGGAGATAATCTTGTTACAGCGACTCTGCATAAGATAAAGGAAGTCTATTGTATACAGGGTTTTCATTCTCAGATAAGAACAAAGAAGTGTAATTGAATCAATGTCTGATTGTATCAAAGTTGCCAGGGAGGTGTGACCCCCCTATTGTTCTCTTTATGTGTATTGTGTGTGGCCAAATATGGGCATGGGTATTACCTGTGGCCAAAGAGATGTATAAATATTTCTGCAATAACAAAATAAAGTCAGTATTCATTTGACTCCCAAATTGTGTGTCGTCCAAATTGGGAGGTCGGGAATGGTGAAACTGTAGTGCTTCTTGGATACCAGCGGAGATTTTGGATTCGTGTTCCAGCTCCGTTACATGGATGATTCTCCTAAGCTCAGATTAGCTACCATTTCCTAGATGTGATCTATTCTTTGGTTCATGGTCTTGATCGTTCTTGGCTCCTAACGCTATCTTGATTCCGGATGCGGTCTGTAACTGCATAAGCTGCAGAGGGCACACCAATACATGGACTCTCGATTGGTTGATTACTGTTGTTGTGCCCGGGAATGACAATGATTTGTCAGCTTCATGGGTTTAATGACGAATCCATCCCTTGTTAATTCCATGGAGTTGACATGTCCGTGTCCTTGTTGGTCATCGTGTACATGTGTGTGTGATGTACATGTGGTGGCATGTTGGTGTATGTGATAATCACCTGACATGGAGGCTGGGTCCTGCTGGGCCACCAGGCCTGAAGCTCCAGTAGCGGGCAATGGTATCAGAAGGTCCCTGGTGACCCTCTCCCACTCATTATAGGTCACGCTGCGGTCCTTCTCCTCCTTAGCCATCATCCTCCTCACCTTGGTCCTGATGTCATCAAATCTGTGTGTGACAGACCTCACATCCCTTGTCGCTGTGCCTAGCGCATTAACCTCAGCCGCTACCTCCTTCCAAGGCTGAGCCCTAGGCCCTGGCTTAACTTCCCTCCCCCTGCAAGTGTTCTATGTGTTATTAATAACTGTTGGGGGATGGGGTGTGGGGGATAGGACGGGGTGTGTGTGGAGTGACCTAACTCTAAATGTCTCTATGTGTGTTCTTTAATGATGTGTATTGCAAATATATGTAATCTGTAAATATTTGTGTCACAACCTACAATGATGATGGAGTATAGAGGATCCTAGTCCTCTTATCTCCTGTAGGTTTTAGACCTAAGTTTGGGCTGACTCTAGACCTATGGACAGTCTTTGTCGGTACAAAGGCATAAGTCCCAGCTTTTAGTAGTGTGCCTGGGAGAACCTGGAAGGGAGTCAGAATGATCTCCTCTACCAGCATATGCCCTGGGTCAATAATACACCTGCACACAAAGTCTTGATGAAAAATATGAACCATGTTTTATTTTAGAACAGCATATTTAACCACATCACACAAGAATGGGGGAAGTGGATACCGTTAGCCAGCCCCAAATGACGTCTGGCCAATCATGAAGGGGAACTGTGTGTGAACCAATAGTCCCCTCCCAGGTCCGCCCACTAGGCGAGGCCAACTAATTCATTTGGGCTCTGAATCTCCAGGGCAAAGCACCTTGGCTCTCCTGTGCCCATGCTTCATAGCTGGAGCCAAGAACGATCAAGACCATGAACCAAATAATAGATCACATCTAGGAAATGGTAGCTAATCTGAGCTTAGGAGAATCATCCAGGTTCAAGCCTAGATGTCAGATAGTTAGAAATGAACACAAAACAATGTATTATTCATCATACTAATAAGAAGCCTCAGGGGCTCCCATTGTTTCTGGGTGCCTGCCTGTATGCTCTCCAGCTGTGAGCTCCCCATTGTGTAGTACTCTGCTGGACACTTAGCTAATGGGATTAACAGGCCTTTGGGAACAAAGGAGGTTTTGGTTGTATTCAATGGGCTTCCCCTCTACAATATAATAACATACTAATATAATAACATACATTCATATTTACAAATACAACACACAATGTTTCACCCACATACAACCAATATATCCCATTAGATCCCTCACAGGATACCCATTACAATGAACCTAAACATGGAAGGGATGGGAATATGCTAAGGGATAAACTTATAATACTTTATCCCCTAGACCACAACATAACAATATATCCATAATACAATATACAGTATAATACTAACATATTATAACCCATAACATCATATATACAGTGGGTCTCCTAAACCCAGAACTCTTGCTCTCCATATGGCATCAACTGTGGATGATATACCAGCCCCAAGATGGCGGCTATTGGTATATAACAGTCCAGTCCCAATATAGGCCACTGCTGATTCATGACAATCCTTCCCCAAGCGGGCAGGGAACATCCAAGATTTTCCCAGCTACGCTGATAGTCATGAATCTGCTGGTTTGGTCAGGCCCTCTGTATGCTAGGCCAGTTCTTGTCTGTCGCAAGGTGCAGAGTAAAAACCTCCCCCAGCCCTGGCCTTGCTCCCACTGTATAGAGCAAATTGCTCTTCCCATGCAACCCCCACCCAAACAGTCCAGGATCCCATCTCTCTGTTTTTGGCAGCAGCATGGAAGTCTCTGGGGACACAGTGGGTTGCACCCATACACTCTTCTGAGGCAAAACCGTATTTTTGGGAGCCCCATAAAACAACCCCTGTCCCATAGCAACCAATTTCCCTCCAGCCAGTCCCCACAGCTGGACTGGGGTCTCTAAAACAGTCTCTGGGCCTATGGGATTGCAAGGGGGCAGTCCAGTACCTCTCTCAGCAAAATCATTATTGTTGGGAGCCCAATAACACAATAACTGCAGTAAAGTACATACCGGTCTGCGCTTGACTCCAGCGTCCCTGATGGAGTCCGGACTTGGATGCTCCGTTTGCTCTGGCTCCTGGAAATCGGTATCTTTGGACAGACCCTCCTGGTTTTCTTCCCCTGGGTCTGTCTGTGTTGCAGCCTGGAGAACTACGCTGTTCCCACCCAGGCTGTGCTTACACTCCTCCTTTACCTCCTCTATTGCCTTTGGTTGAATGACTGTGCTTTGGCTCTCTGATGTAGGCTGGGGAGTCTCGCAATTCCCACCCAGCTAGTTCTTTGGGGCCCTCAGCTGACCCTCTTCTTCTATGGCCTTTTGCTTGGTACCCTTATCCCAGTCCTCCAGGTTTAACTGGGCCTTTGGAGCGGTGTCTGTTCCAGTGGGCCTCTGGACATTGGTTATCCAGGGTATCTCCCCACTTGGTTCACCCTCTACTATGGTGCCACACTGCACCCACGGCTCCTTTGCCAAGGCTGGCAAGCTTGCTGCCCCTGTCAGGCTCTTGGTGCCCCTGGCACTCTCTTGGTGCCCCTGGCACTCTTGCTGTGTGAGGCCTGGTTCCCTGTAGCTAAGAACCAGTTCCTTTCCCTCCCCACAGTTCATTACATAGCCCTCCTGGGCCCCTGCCTCCATGAGCAGTTCTGGCCCATACACATTGCCTAGAACTTCAGAGGGCAGACTTAGTTCATCTGGCCCTACCTGTTGAGCAGTTACTGGGGTTTCTGCCAGGATTTGTGCTGGAAGGTAATCCTCAGGTGAGACCTTTTCCACATCCGGTACCTCAGGCGTGACCCGTTTGGAGAAACTATGCTCGGCTAGCATTTCCTCTGGGATTAAGTCTCTTGGGGTATCAGGGGACAAACATGAGTTATCTGACCCCACCCAGGGAACATTCCCCTGGGTCTCTGGCTCTTAGAGCTGGTGATTTGGTCCCAAGCTGACTTTACCATCTCTTCTAGGCTCTGACACAGTCTCTGCATTTTTTAGGGGAAAACAGTCTCCATTCCCAGGAGGTGGTATAGGAGCAGGGTTTACCCCTTCCTCCTCCTCCTGATCCTCTGACACATCCCACTCAGAGAGCTCCTCTAGGCAACTCTGAGCCAGTTCTGCTTTCTGGGCCTCAGACAGCCCAGGGCACGGCCTTGTATATGTGGTCGCCTCCATTTTGCTTACCCACATGCGCTCTTTCCATATTCACTGGAACATCTGGTCAAACACGCAGCCCACATCTTGTGCTGTTAACTTTTCTGGAAAAAGGTGTCTGACTTCTTTAAACCATCTTTTTGCGTCTTTGGTAATATCTTCCTCATATTGCTGCTCCATTCTTGGTCTTTCTGTAGAGTCGTCCCACCACTGCCAGCCAATTGTCACAACCTACAATGATGATGGAGTATAGAGGATCCTAGTCCTCTTATCTCCTGTAGGTTTTAGACCTAAGTTTGGGCTGACTCTAATCCTATGGACAGTCTTTGTCGGTACAAAGGCATAAGTCCCAGCTTTTGGTAGTGTGCCTGGGAGAACCTGGAAGGGAGTCAGAACGATCTCCTCTACCAGCATATGCCCCTGGGTCAATAATACATCTGCACACAAAGTCTTGATGAAAATTATGAACCATGTTTTATTTTAGAAAAGCATATTTAACCACATCACACAAGAATGGGGAAAGTGGCTACCGTTAGCCAGCCCCAAATGACGTCTGGCCAATCATGAAGGGGAACTGTGTGTGAACCAATAGTCCCCTCCCAGGTCCGCCCACTAGGCGAGGCCAACTAATTCATTTGGGCTCTGAATCTCCAGGGCAAAGCACCTTGGCTCTCCTGTGCCCATGCTTCATAGCTGGAGCCAAGAACGATCAAGACCATGAACCAAAGAATAGATCACATCTAGGAAATGGTCGCTAATCTGAGTTTAGGAGAATCATCCAGGTTCAAGCCTAGATGTCAGATAGTTAGGAATGAACACAAAACAACGTATTATTCATCATACTAATAAGAAGCCTCAGGGCATCCCATTGTTTCTGGGTGCCTGCCTGTATGCTCTCCAGCTGTGAGCTCCCCATTGTGTAGTACTCTGCTGGACACTTAGCTAATGGGATTAACAGGCCTTTGGGAACAAAGGAGGTTTTGGTTGTATTCAATGGGCTTCCCCTCTACAATATAATAACATACTAATATAAAAACATACATTCATATTTACAAATATAACACACAATGTTTCACCCACATACAACCAATATATCCCATTAGATCCCTCACAGGATACCCATTACAATGAGCCTAAACATGGAAGGGATGGGAATATGCTAAGGGATAAACTTATAATACTTTATCCCCTAGACCACAACATAACAATATATCCATAATACAATATACAGTATAATACTAACATATACCGTGTGGGAATAAAAGTAAAAGGAGTAAATCACAACCCATGTGGCTTAACAATGATTTAAAGATCAAGATACAGAGTAAAAAACAGGCATTTAAATTATACAAACAAGAGGGGACAGAGACTGCTTTACGGGAATACAAGGAAATCAACAAGGCTTGCAAAAGCGCTATTAGACTGGCTAAAATAGAAAATGAAAAATGTATTGCAAAAGAGAGTAAGACTAACCCTAAAATATTTTTTAAGTATATTAATGGGAAGAAGGCGAGGAAGGAAGCTATAGGAACATTACAATGTGAAACAGGCTGTCTGATAATTAGTGACCAAGAAAAGGCAGATGAGCTAAATAGGTTATTTTCTTCGGTATACACAAGGGAGGTACCAGTGGTTGGGACACTGCAACATAATGGGGCTACACTACCTTTGCCAAATAATTGGTCAACACAGGAAGTACACCAAAAGAGGTTGAAAAAAAAAATATTAATAAAGCCCCGGGTCCTGATGGAATACATCCAAGGGTACTAAGGGAACTGTGTTCTGTAATAGCCAAACCATTATATTTAATTTTTCAAGATTCACTCAACACAGGGTCTCTACCAGATGACTGGAGAAAAGCTGATGTGATACCTATATTTAAAAAGGGAGCAAGAGAAAATCCAGGGGGATTATAGACCAGTGAGCCTCACTTCTGTAGTGGGGAAGCTTTTAGAAGGGCTAATAAGGGATAATATACAAGAATATGTCTATTTGAACAGGATTATAAGTAGGAGTCAACATGGATTTATGAGGGATAGGTCATGTCAAACAAATCTAATTAGTTTCTATGAGGAGGTTAGTAGGAACCTGGATCAAGGCAACTCAGTGGATGTAGTCTTTTTGGATTTTGCAAAGGCTTTTGATACAGTGCCACATGGGAGACTATTGGGCAAACTAAGGGATACAGGAATTGCAGTAAATATCTGCTCATGGATTGAGAGCTGGCTAAAAGACAGGAAGCAAAGGGTTGTTGTAAATGGAACATACTCTGATTGGACTAATGTGGTAAGTGGGGTTCCTCAGGGTTCAGTATTAGGTCCTCTCCTTTTTAACATATTTATTAATGACTTAGAGGTAGGATTGGAGTGTGGGGTCTCCATTTTCGCTGATGACACAAAGTTGTGCAAGGTAATTAAATCAGAAAATGATGTGCTTTCCCTCCAAAGGGATTTACATAAAATTGAGGAATGGGCATCTAAATGGCAGATGAGATTTAATACGAATAAATGTAAGGTTATGCATCTGGGAAGGAAAAATAGCCATGCAATTTATAATCTTAATGGAGCAAATCTAGGGGATCAGATATTGAAAGGGATTTGGGAGCTTGTGGACAACCACCTAGGTAACAGTGCTCAAAGCCAAGCAGCAGCTGCAAAGGCAAATAAAATATTAGCATGTATTAAGAAGGGTATAGAAACAAGGGGAGCAAATATAATTCTGCCACTATACAAATCCCTAGTACGCCCTCATTTGGAATATGGAGGACAATTTTGGGCACCACTTCATAAAAAGGACATTTTAGAGCTGGAAAAGGTATAGAGGAGGGCAACAAAACTAATAAGGGGAATGGAGGGGCTATGTTATGAAGGAAGACTAACCAAATTAAACTTATTTTCTCTAGAAAAAAGGCGTCTAAGAGGAGATATGATTACCTTATATAAATACATCCAGGGTCAGTATAAAGATTTGTCGGGGGAGCTTTTTGTGCCAAGAGGTTTCCAACTGACAAGAGGACATCCTGAGGTTAGAAGTAGAAAGATTCCACCTTAAAGAAATAAAGGGTTCTTCACAGTAAGGGCGGTTAATCTGTGGAATTCTCTACCAAAGGAGGTGGTGACAGCGGATTCGATAGATAACTTTAAAAGGGAATATAAGAGAATATAAATTAATAAAATCGCAAACTACCTCTCTCAAAACTCTCCTATTGTCTCTCCAGTTGAAACCGACTACCAACTCCGGGACCTGCGCGCTACTTTGAAAGAAAATACAACCTATGGGCGGGTGGAACACAAATTTATAATCTCCTTCTGTCAATCATATTTGGCTAGACCGCTTTTTATTGGCTGAGAGTTCTGTGTCGCACTACCTTATACCGCAATTGGATAGTTACGGGCGATCGTGGCTCATCCGTCCCCTTTACACCTTGCGTGCGCGGAAAGGATTTACGGGCTTGTGTGTCAAGCCTGTAACTCGCGCCATGGTCTAATTTAATAGATCTGTAATTCGGGCCAAATTGAAAAGCCTGCAGCTGTTGCGGGTCTCACGTTGCCGCTAAAGGCTTCAATAAACCTACAGGACGTGGAACGTTGAACTTCGCGGCTGCAAATCCTTTGTTCTCTCAAGCCCGTAACCGATATGTTTCCAATTTTGCTATTAAATTGCAACAAAGTCACTCACGAGCAAGCCTGTAACACGCAAATGTAGCCCAAAGGCCAACGTGTGCTGGGGGGTAAAGTCCAATCCGTAGCCCTGTAAATGCAAATAAACACACACTACTGTACTAATATTAAAAGGGAAAGTGATGTTAGATCTTATAATTAATATCACAAACCCGGTAAGACTTTGAATTCCAACCTCCATTTTGCTGTGACGCTATGATGACGATCGCGGTTTCCATTGGCTCCATCTAAACTGGAACTACTGGTTTGACTAATTGATCAAGTTCAAGCCCACAAATTCAACGGCCGACAAATGGTTTATGGGTTTGCGTCCCCATTTCGTAGCTCGCAGCCCATTCTAATTTAAAAGCACAGTAACTCAACCGAATTTCAAGCCCGCAGCCGTTGCAAGCTTCACGTTGGAGTTACTGGCTTTGAATTTAGTAGGGCTGTTAGTACACTTACATCTAGTATACTTGCAGGCCTATTAAATTCCCTGAACGTGTAAAACCGTAGCCCGTAACGTAGCCCGCAAGACTTACGGTTATTAAATTGGCCTCTCAAGCTTGTAACCCGCAAATGGAGGTAAAAACATTACGGCCTCCAAATAGGACCCGCAAAGGGTTTACAGACAAGTTCTCAACACTGTAAATGACAATATAAACACCCCAGTGGGCTTTACAATATGGGGGAAGCACCGCGAGGCGTTACAGTCACTTGCACAATAATCCCCCAAATACATAATAGGCATTAAAAACATTTCATTTCATCATATGTTGGAATGGTCATGCACATGCCAATATGAAAAGCCATGCTGCAAGATGCAGAAAGCAATTAAAAACACAAACTGATTAACAGAAAACCATGAAACTGATGCCATATTAACCCTTCCTCACTCACAGATGCTCTAATGTGTACCCTGGAATACACAGTATCTCCCAAAAGTCCGTACACCCCTCACATGTACATATGTTATTATATCTTGTCATGTGACAACACTGAAGACATGCCGCTCTGCTACAATGTGAAGCAGTAAGTGTACGGCCTGTATAATGGTGTATAAGTGCTGTCCCCTCAAAATAACTCAACACACCGCCATTAATGTCTAAACCGTTGGCAACAAAAGTGAGTACACCCCTAAGTGGAAATGTCCAAATTGGGACCGAAGTGTCAATATCTTGTGTGGCCGCCATTATTTTCCAGCACTGCCTTATCCCTCATGGACATGGAGGTCACCAGAGCTTCATAGGTTGCCACTGGAGTCCTCTTCCACTCCTCCATGATGACATCACGGCGCTGGTGGATGTTAGAGACCTTGCGCTCCCCCACCTTGTGTTTGAGGATACCCCACAGATGCTCCATAGGGATTAGGTCTGGAGACATGTTTGGCCAGTCCTTCACCTTTACCTTCAGCTTCTCTAGTAAGGCAGTGGTCATCTTGGAGGTCATTATCATTTTGGAATACTGCCCCGCGGCCCAGTCTCCGGAGGGAAGGGATCATGCTCCGTTTCAGTATGTCACAGTACATGTTGGCATTCATGGTTCCCTCAATAAACTGTAGCTCCCCAGTGCCAGCAGCACTCATGCAGGTCCAGACCAAACATTTATACACATATGTCTATACGTGTATATATGTTTTCTATAATATGTTGTGTTGATTCCCCCTGTTTCATCTCATATCAGTATTTTTACTGTGAAGAACCCTTTTCTTTCTTTAAGGTGGAATCTTTTTACTTCTAACCTCAGGATGTCCTCTTGTCAGTTGGAAACCTCTTGGCACAAAAAGCTCCCGTGACAAATCTTTATACTGACCCTGGATGTATTTATATAAGGTAATCATATCTCCTCTTAGACACCTTTTTTCTAGAGATAATAAGTGTAATTTGGTTAGTCTTTCTTCATAACTTAGCCCCTCCATTCCCCTTATTAGTTTTGTTGCCCTTCTCTGTACCTTTTCCAGCTCTAAAATGTCCTTTTTATGAAGTGGTGCCCAAAAGTGTCCTCCATATTCCAAATGAGGGCGTACTAGAGATTTGTATAGTGGCAGAATTATATTTGCTTCCCTGGCTTCTATACCCTTCCTGCTGTATATAGATTTGTTCAATTTCTTTGTATAATCATTCTTATTTATCTGTTGTGGTATTTTGACCTTTTATGATATTGCAATTACCTTATATGTAAAGTGGGGAATCCTGGGCAACATACGTAGGAAGACCATTATTCCATTTTATTTAATTTCACTATATATTCTTTCCCTTTTATTACTTATGTATCGCTTATCACTCATATTACATTTTCATGATGTGTTGAGTGGATTATTGGCAGCGAAACGCATTTGTTACACATTTTTTTCATATATTCCTACATTGCTTTTACCAATTTAGTTTTGATCTACATTTGAAAATAAATATATCTTTTATTACCAAGTCTGAGAGCTCTTGTCTTGATCCGAGAGATATATTACCCACATCGTATCTACCATAGGTAAACCCGAGGAGGTCAAGATAAATACACCACAATTTCCCATGGAATACCGGAACTAAAGAGTGTGCGCTCTTCAGTCCCCCCCTTGTATATTTTCTACTTCTAAAAGACACCGGTGTGAACAGTGTCCGGGGAACTAGCTGCACATCATACAACACAAAAGCAATAGCTGGATGAAAAAAAGAAATACAGACTGTTGAACCTCCACTACAATACTAAAAGAAAGTAACTACCCCCAATCACACATTTTCTACTTGATTACACATAAGCCAAGGTGTGTATGTCATTCTAGTTTACAAATGCAAAGGCTCTTTATTATTATTTGTATCCTGATGGTGGTGCTCCTAATTGATTGCTGGGTACAGGGAGATCCAAATCCTTGCAATCCAGGGGTGTTTCTGTAGCTGAAGACAGGAGGTCTTGGGGTTAGCATGGTCCCCGCTCCTCTGGGTCGTTAAAATGTCCATAGACCTAACTTATTAAGGTAAGTTCATCCTCTGATTGAGCACCTCTATTTTGGTTTTGGGTTTTGCCTATGCAAATGACTCCTAAGGCTTAGTATCCCTAAGGGTGATAGGGGGCTCACTGTACCTAAGAGAGTTCAGCTACACTCTACTGAGGTCAAATTAAGGTCAACACGTACGTCTGGGGTTTGCTGTTCTCCTGTTCAGGGTAGAATTGCCTGGTATTTTGGGGCTGGATTATTTTATTGAGTGAAATCAGACTAATATACTGCAGGATATATGTAAACAGCACAAGTGAGAGAAAAGAGGATCCTTATTGGCATGTCTCCACGCAATTTTCCAGAGTACAGTGCAATAAATGTATTATGATGTGCAAATACACAGAAATGTACTATTTTTCTTGTTGCACTTGCCCAAATAGAGGATTGGCATGTTTCTAAGGTCCTATCAATATCATTCTGTATTTTAGGCTCTGTGGTGATGACTTCCTGACTCTGTAATGATGGGCAATGGCTATGATTAAATCATTTATAATATAGCTAATGCTATGCTTAGAGGTGAGAGGGGTTTCTTAATTATTATCTCCTGGAATACACCTTTCTCAATAGTGTACTTCCCCTATTTTCTCTACCCTTTTCTCACATTATTATTATTATTGCATTTTTTTTGTAACATTCCAGCATATTCCGTAGCACTATACAAGGGTTAAGTACAAAGAAAATAATAAAATATTAAACAGATGGCAAAAAATGGAGGGCCCTGTCTTTGAGTTTTCCAAACCACCGACACGAAATTGGAAACTCAAAACCTTACAATCTAATTAAAGAGAAGAAACAAGAGCTTGGCAAGATATTGAAAAGAGAGTAGAGAGTTAATTATATAATTATATGTTGACCAACTCAAGACCGATATTTATATAATTATGCTGTAATTTGAAATGTGATATATTATAATTGTAAAAACATCTCTTTTATATTCTTCAATGTCATAAATACAAACTCTTCTTCTCTAACATAGATATTTTTAAAAGTGAGTCAGGAACCGCATATTAGAAATTCAGAGCCTTCAGGGGTGAGGTTGCTAAACATATTTAATGAATGAAAACTGGATATTCAAAGTTTGTCAAGTATCCTTTTAAATCAAAAATCCAATGCTTGGATTGGTTCATGTGCAGAAACAGTAGCAAGATCATGTCAAGGACTGAAAGCAATAAGGCAACGCAGCAAACACCTATACAGCAGCAGAAACTGGAAACAGGGTTCCACAGTACCAGACTGGGAGCTGAAGGCAGCAACCAGCACTCAGGTGGAGGTGATAACTGGAGCAGAGCAGAAGGTACATGCAGAACTCCTACCAGACAGGAACAGAAGTAGCAGTGCTGGACACAGGCAGAACTCATATCAGACAGGAACAGAAGTAGCAGTGCTGGACACAGGCAGAACTCCTACATGACAGGAACCAAGTCAGCAGTGCTGGGCACAGGTAGAACTCCTATCAGACAGGAACAGAAGCACCAGTACTGGACACAGGTAGAACTCCTACCAGACATGAACAGAAGCAGCAACACTGGACACAGGCAGAAATCCAGCCAGACAGGAACAGAAGCAGCAGTACTGGACACAGGTAAAACTCCTACCAGACAGGAAACAACCAGCATTACTGGACACAGGCACAACTCAAGTTCAGTTGGTTTTATGTCTAATAAAATGTTATATCTCCGTAAGAGTTATTCTTTATTCACTTTGATGTAATGATTACGTAATAACTAATGTTTATTAATCTCATTGTATTTGTTACTAGTCTGAATTATAAGATGTTACTTGTACTAATCAGCATGAACATCTTATAAGAATTTAATTCCTTCAGTTTGAAGGTGACTGAATGATTTAGGCATGGAACTCTTAAAGCTTAATGGTTCATAACATTATGACTAGTAACATATGGATGTGATAGCTGGACCATAAAGATGGCAGAGAGTGAGATAATTGACACCTTTTTAATGGTGGTGTTGGAGAAAACTGCTTAGAGTCCCTTGGACTGCAGGAAGATCCAATCAGTCAATACTATGGGAAATGAAGCCAAACTGTTCACTAGAAGGTTTGATCATGAGGCTAAAGCTCATGTAAAATGTTATTAGAAAGCAAAAAAATTATAAATGCAGCCTTTATATTGTTCACTTTTATATGTTGCCTAATGTGACAAAGGGGCTATTATACATTTTGACCACAGTGTTTTTTTTTATTTGAAATAAGATTTCTTTTTAATTTGGAACATGTATAAAAAACAAAATAATGTGTAAATACAAGGATTAAACTAACAAAACACTGAGCCCTATGTTCTGAACATTGTGAACAGAATGCGCTCTCAGGGGTTTCTCTGGAAATCACCATCCAACTGGTTACCTGGTTATAGTCAGTGTAACTGGATTTGTCTCTGACATCCCACGTGTGACACGTAGCCACCAAACAACACGCGTCAGGGAGCTGAAAGAAACATGGAGGTGATAACATAATCTCACACCTGTCTGAAGCTTGCCCCTCACACCTGTCTGAAGCTGGCCCCTTACACCTGTCTGAAGCTGGCCCCTCACACCTGTCTGAAGCTGGCCCCTCACACCTGTCTGAAGCTTGCCCCTTACACCTGTCTGAAGCTGGCCCCTCACACCTGTCTGAAGCTGGCCTCTCACACCTGTCTGAAGCTGGCCCCTCACACCTGTCTGAAGCTGGCCTCTCCCACCTGTCTAAATCAGGCCCCTCACGCCTGTCTAAAGCTGGCCCCTCACACCTGTCTGAAGCTGGCCTCTCACACCTGTCTGAAGCTGGCCTCTCACACCTGTCTGAAGCTGGCACCTTACACCTGCCTAAATCAGACCCCTCACACCTGTCTGAAGCTGGCCCCTCACACCTGTCTGAAGCTGGCCCCTCACACCTGTCTGAAGCTGGGCTCTCACACCTGTCTGAAGCTGGCCCCTCACACCTGTCTGAAGCTGGGCTCTCACACATTATGTTACTCACACCTTGGCCGTTGCACCCAATGCCCTTCACACCCAGCCACTCAATGTGGCAAGAAGAGTAAATGACACCGAGGCATCAGAGTGCAGACGAGATCCAGTCACGGTTCCCCTACTTCCCCCAAGCATTTGGATCAGGGACAAAAGCCTCAGAAGGATAAGCTCCTGTGGCACCAAATGTTTTAAGGTAGGAATTATTTCTTCTCTAACCTTTAGTTTTGGGACAGGGAGTGGAGTGAGTGTGGTGGCCATCTCCGGCGGTCTATGCAACTGTGTGAAGAACACAAGCAGCAGTGCCAGTGGCTACCACAGAGGTGCTGCCAGTAGTGGCGGCCATATTGAGTGTGGTGGTAGCCGTGTAGCTGGGGCTGAGTCTTCCTGATGGTCTCAATGAGCCATAATCTAGTAAGATCCGCTGGGTTTCTATTTCAAGCAAAAGGTCATGGAGAAACTATGACGGAGGGAACATTTTAAGATCTTCTCACATTGTAAGGCTGTCTATCTGCTCAAGAAGCCTAAAAAAAGACTTGGGGATAGTCAGACCTTGGGGAACTCACTAAGAATAAGAGAGAGAGTGAAGCCCCAATAAAATGCGGATGACAGAGATAGAGATGGATTGATGAGGGTAACTGAAGCAATGAACATGAACTTGATGGAGCTCAGAGGGGAAGTGACTGAGCGATGTACCTGGTGTGCTGCGTTCACTGAGAGTCTAATGTGACTGAACGACTAAACAACAACAATAATTGTTGAATGGGATGAGGTCGTCAATGGACGGGCCCTTGTTTTCCATTTCAAAGAGGAGTTTTACACCATTGTAAGATATGGCAGCTTGTAAGATGACTTAAATGTGTATTTTATAAATATAACTTATTATATACAACTCTAGTGTTAATAATTTGTTATAACAATGGTGTGTTTGTGTCATGATATAAGAAATGTCTCAGGTCTTTGATAATAGGTCCACAAATATATATGTGGGGAAAGCTCCATGGACACTGGATCCGAGGCTCAGGACCTCCATGCTTTGCTATGTTTGATTTGTATTTACCTTTGCCTGGAACTTATATTAGTTACAGGGCTACAGAATATGTTGGTGCGTTATAAATAAACAATAAAAAAATAAAAATATATATTAACCAAGTCTGTCTGTGGGAAAAGACATCCGGTGTGGATCGCCTCGCTCAAAATAACTCAGAGAATCACAAAGGTCTTATTTACAGTAAAAACAGCAAGTCTTAGGTGCACATTTTTAGACAGCTGAATACAAGACTCTAGATGGGTGTATATGAGTGTAGGGTTACAGCCTGTATAGACAGTCTAATTTCAACTTATAACCAATATAGAGAGGGTGGGTCATAGGCCACAATATTATATAAAAAGCCAATGATCTATGGAAGAGATGGCAACCAGCACTGGCAACCAGCACAGGCACCCAGATAGCACCGGCTGGCCCAGGTTGAAGGAGCCTCCATGAGGCAGTCCAAGAGGGAAGAGTGCCAGATGAGCCCAGCTGAGCAGAGCCTGATCCTGACCAAAGAGAACCCGATGAAGGGTGAACTTCCAAAACTGACCACAAGGGGTATTATACTGTATCTTTATAATACATAATGTAGAATTCATATAAGTATTATATTTGTAAATATCGTCTTAATACTTCTTGTCTGTTATCCGTTTAGCCTAAACCCATGTCAGATCCCTCCCCTCTCCCACTAAAATAAAACTCTTTCCACCTTTCACTTTCTTCCTGACCCTTGCTATTCCTTATCTGTTCCTCTTCCCTAGTTCTCTGCCCTTTAATGCTCTTTAGATTGTAAGTGGCGAGTTTCCAGTCTTGTAGGGTGCTTTGGGATAAAGCACTTCCTGCTAAGATTGTAAGCTCAAAACAGGGCCCTTTGACTTCTGAATTTGTTAAACTTGTATTTACCCTGTTCTTATCCCCTGTACAGCGCTATGGAATATGTTGGCGCGATACAAATAAAAGATAATAATAATAATAAAAATAATTGTGTAACCGTATCTTGATTTATGTAAAATATATCATTTTACTTATAACTTATTGGTATGCTCGTTTATTGACCTGTCCAAAATATTATTACTTGTAGAAATTATAAATTAATTATTAAATTAATATCTTCATTTCCTACACCATCAACCATGGATAACATGAGTGTGGTGGTAGAAATCAACTGACATCCTCACCACCATCATGATCTGGTGATGTGGTGTATGGGGCTGAATGGTGGCTTTTGAATGGTTAATTTGCCTGGGGTCATCAATTGTGTGGATGAAGCCCTCCTTTCTAGAGGCAGACAAGATTGGCGTGGAGTTCTAATTTTGTGGTAGTTTTCATGAAGGACATGGTGACTATAGTTGAAAGGTTCTTGTCACCTGTGACTTGAATTACCTATAGTAAGGTAGGGGCTGTGTGGCACCGCTATATATTTGTAATGTCAGTTAAGCTGAATAACAAACAAAAGCAAATACTTCATCTGTAGACAACCTGGAAGTATGTTATATGTTGCTGGTAAAAAACATTGGGGCATTTGATTGGAGGTTTTGACCAGGAGCTCTTAAGCTTCTGGTTTGGTTGTAATTGGAAGATTTTCCACATATCACACAGAATTTCTAGGTATGTCAGGCAGTGGAGGAGCTGCATATGGTGGGGGCGTCTATGAGGCCAGATACTAGATGGCTGGTCATTGTCTAAATTATCTGGGGCTATAGAATCTGCCTTGCTTTTTCCATAAATATGGTACTTTTTAGTATCTTGTCACAGACAGATGCCTGAGGATGTTCCGGGGAGCTTAAGAAAGTCACAAAGGTGGATAAGCTCAGGTTGGTAATCTTGGGGGTACATGGCTTTGGATCAATCACAGTTTTCAGGTGCTCAGCCTCCTCCTTGTGGGATCCCTGGTGGTTCCTTCAGCCGCTTGAGACTTGGTGACCACACTCTCCATTTCCCCCAGATCATTGCCCAACCAAACATCCACTGGCAAGCCAGGCATAACCCCCACTTCTCTGATGCCTCATCCAATGCCCCAATCCAACCGCAAACGGGTAACTGGGATGGAAAATGTGTTCTTGGGCAAAATGGCTGTGTGTGGTACTAAATCTGGGGGTAACACAGTGACAGAAGCCCCAGTATCACCAAACCCCTCAACCTCCCTTCCCTGGACCAAAACAGCTTGCAGATGTTGCAACTATTATTATCCCGGCCATGATGTATTGCTTAAAGGGTGGCATAGTACTCCTCGTCCTTCGTCTGGGTCACTCCTAGACTCTCAGCTACCGACTCCCATTCCCCCAGGTAGTAAACAGGCTTAGAGGGGTGACAGTCATAGCAGTCCAGCTTGGTGGTCATGAGAACCGGGGTGGGAACCAACAACTCCTGTGAGTTGGGGGGAGGCTCCAGGGGGTTTGGCCGGCTGTCTCCTTGTGGTAACAGGATTAGGACAAGGGTCTACTGGGCGAGGGGCAGGATGACAACATAACATACATGGGAAACCAACATAACATACATGGGGAACCAATATAACATACATGGGGAACCAATATAACATACATGGGGAATGAACATAATTTACATGGGGAATCAACATAATATATATGGGGACATACAAAGATATTAAATAACTGTAAAACAGCTATTGAGCCCAGTCCACAACCACATAAATATGAGTCCAGATATCGTTAGCTCCCTCATGTCACTATGGACATAAATAATACCTTGTTATAGTAATAATGGGCAGCATTGCTATCTTGGTACAATATGGATGCTCATTGTTACTAATTTGGCGCAGTATTAATGAGCAGTATTACTCTGCTGGAGTATTACCCTGGGTAGCATTATCTTGGTGCAGTATTATTTTGCAGTGGTATTATTTTGGTATTACCTGATGTATTACTATCCTGGCGCAGTATTGTGTAGTATTACTATCCTGACGCAGTATCCTTCTTGGTATTCACTGATATTCAACTAAAGGTCGAAGTCAAACAGATATGGTGGTTTCAAGTGGCCAAAATGTCCACGTCATCCCACGCTCCTCTGCATAGTGGGTTTGGGGTAGGTACAGCTGGTAACAGATAGGTTTTAACCCTTCCCTCGCTGTGGTGTTTGTTGGCCTCCTATCGCAGCAGTCTCGCTCTCAGAGTCTTAAAGGGGCACCGTACAAAATGATCAGCCTTATTAAATTGCGATTTGGCCAATTGAATAGGGCTCTATATAAGCACGTAGCATATTATTTTACAGAAGTTCTGGCTTCTGGATAGATGATCCCTAACTAAAAACTTCTGTAAAAAGATACGCTGTGTACTTATATAGAGCCCGATTCAACTGGCCGTATCACAATGTAATAAGGCTGTATATGTTTGAAATGTTTGATTCTAATAGTACATGTGAGCAGGAGAAACGTAATAAAGCTGCTTATAATTACAACTAAATAATGTTAGACGCCTCTGCTGGAACCTGAAAGAATCCGTGGTACTTTTATGGAAGTTTTGTGGGCGAGAGGGGAGCTTACATTTCTGAAGAGAAGCGCTTGCATTTATTGGTGCAAGCCATCTCCTTCTGAGTCTGTGAGGGGAAGAGAAGGGTGTATCAATTTCAGTCATATCCAATTATCTAACAAATGCTTTAGACATCTCTATTTTGCCTCATCAATTACCCCTTCCTTCACCTGACCCACATGCTTCAGCTCTCAGGATGTGTTGCAACAAAGATGGAGTCTTCTATTCATAAATAGAGTCTTCAAAAATTCAGATTTTAAGCTTAAAGCTTACACGGGGGTGACCTAGAAGTTATTCTTCAAATGTGTGAAATCCACCACATTCGACATCCCCAGGCGTAAGAGGAGAAGGAATTATTATTAGACAGGCGCCATATTGGAGGGTGACCAAGCTTGTCTCGGGCACAGCATATTCGGGTCACAGTTACAGGCTTTAGGAGCTGCTCATGGGGTGTGCCGTATATTGGGATTCCTTTAGGGTCAGGCCCAACCAATCATGGACCCTGTGACAGGGATTTTTACCATTTGAGGGTTGTTCTTGTAAGCACCAATGTTCTCATATCTTTAAAATATATTGTTTTAGAGAGCTACGTCTGAAAATGAACAAAATGGTTTTAGATTGTATATTCAGTTACACTGCCATTGTTGTTTACACTGATCTACTTCCTGAGGAGAAGAGTTTGAATGCACAACAGTGGTGCTTTACCACTGTTTGTACCTCCATGCCAGCCTACCTGGGTACTGGATTCCCATTGGGGTCAGGTCATTAGAAGAAAGTGCGGAGTTGTAATAAGTAATTGGGTTCAATCTAATACAGTCATCCATGTTTTGGGTTTGTTAGAGGACATTGCATGGTGGGGTCGGTGGTGGTGGGGTGGGGGCGGTGGTCTTGGTGGCAGTGGCGGTGGTGGTGGTGGCAGTGGCGGTGGTGGTGGTGGCAGTGGCGGTGGTGGTGGCGGCGGTGGTGGTGGTGGTGGCGGTGGTAGCAGTGGCGGTGGTGGTGGCGGTGGTGGTGGTGGTGGGGACGGTTATCAGCAGCATAACCTGAGTGGAGCTTATCACTGTGCTGTGAGTGTGTGCTATGCACCGAGGGCGGTTACACCGAGAACACTAAGCGCCTCCCTGTACCTGCATGAGTACTATTCACATTCCTACACAAATACTCAAACACTCTTTCTTCCTCCTACGCCTCCTCGTAACATCACCTGTTGTGTCTGCATCTTGTGCCTGGTTGTGCTAATCCCTAAGGTTTTCTTGGTATACTGGATTGGGTTGCTAGTTTCTTCTGCAGTGGGCTGGGATTTATCTGACCTCTCTGCTATAACCTGCTAGCTTGCTTCAATTCTTCATAAATCATACTGCATTAATCCATCCAACCTTATATGGCCATGATAATAAGACATTACCCCACCTCACCAACTATCCTATCCATCCAACATCTACCCATCCATCCAAAAGGTCCAGTCTGTGTCACCACTACTATGGCATCACTCTTCTTATTCACAACCAACCCGTCTACCTGTAACAGACATTATGGTCAGCCAACCCCCAACTTATTTCAATCCACAGCTAAGTTTGGGCTTTCATTGTTGAGTTTGACTTCTTGTCCATTTCAGAGCAATCTGACCAGGACACAATCTGGAGACTGCCCATTAGGCCACCAGTAGATAACCACTCAACTGTCCCATATATGTCGCAGACATGATGACCCAACACTAGTAGCTTGCCCGTTATTTATGGCCATATATGTCCCATTCTATTCTGGGCATTTACACAACATAGAAACTCCTCCATAGCAGTAGAACCAGACTGTGCCAGACCTGAGCTACATATGGGTCAGGAGGATCAGCCATTGTACCGGGACAGGGAAACACCCAGATTACCCAACAGGGAAAGCCCTTATTAATTCAATTAGGGAGAGTGCGGCAATAATGTGATTTCCTGAGAGGTTTCGGTTCTGAATCATATCAGGAAATGTTCCTGCTAATCTGGGTCACACAGCAGCCATTGCTCCCCCTTTAATCTGTCCGTTGTGTCCTCATCTTGAGCCAAGGAACAGGAACAAAAGGTCACGTCTTGGAAGATGGAATATTTAGGGATAATGTTTTAGTGGAACAGAACTCCTTTGGATCAAACACAGCCTAGTATGAAGATACCCCGAAGTATTAAGCCAAGCTGTGAGGTAGATAGAATGGGCAGACCAGATGAACATGTATGTTTCTATGTCTGTGTGCATCACCAGCACCTTCATTCCACATACAAAGCCTCTGAGGTAGGTGCCGCCATGCGTCTGTCAGTACAAGACCAATCTAATCTATTTACACACCATGGGTACTGACCCAAATAATCCTCCGGACACAACCCTGGCCCGGGCCACTGAAAAATGGCATTGCTGTGGTTACATAGAGTTATGGAAATATAATCCAGGTCGTTAACTGGCCCAGATCTACTGGACCCAATGCCAACCTGCTGACGTGTGTGACCCCCGTGACCTTATGGCCTCAGTATAACATGGTTCTGGGGGTCACACTGATACATTGTACAATGTACTATCAGCCTTCACACAACATATAAACTATAATCTCCCACTATTAGAGGATGTTGTAATAGACTAAGTAGCGCAGCTTAACCCTTTCCCCTCCATGTTGGATCCCCGCCATGAGCCACGAGAGGTTACGATCTTCCAATAAACACTAATATTACATACGATATAAACAATAACTGAATGGATGCCATTACATCGATATACACGATCATTCCGACCTTTCCTGTTTCCCAACTTCTCATATAACCGCGAGCCATAAAATGTGGTCCGTCCTGTTTGTAGTATAAATAACTGCGTGCGATAACGATCACATGACCCCCCCCCTGACATGCCGGCACCCGCCTGTGGTTTTGTGTTTATTTTCATTTCAGCCTAAAGGCGCGCACCCTCACAGCCATGGAAACTCACCAGTGGCAGGTAGTCACAGAGCGCGCCACCTGATGTATTGGTGTGGGCGCCGCGTTCTGTCAATATCTGACCCACAGTTACTTTCATTACATCATCCCGAGACAAGAGGTGGAGATGTGTGAACATATACCATTTAAATCCATATACCCCTTATTTGAACTCCATTCATCGTTACATAGTATTAAAGCTTGAAAAAAGACTTTCAGTCCATCAAGTTCAACCTGTTAAGATCTCCTCTGATCTGCAATATGCGGATTAACTATTAATTAATTAGTTGTTAATTAATTATTAATCAATTATTACATTTTTTTAATTTAATTTTATTTTTAATTATTCATTAATCCAGAGGAAGCAAACAGAAAAAAGCCCAAGTGAGACTTAGCCAATCGTCTCATAGGGGGAAAAAAAATGAATTCCTTCCTGACCCCAGATACTGGCGATCGGATTTCTCCCTGGATCAATACTCTCTCTCTAATTATCCATGATTACCCTAAATTCTGTTTTTAATTAGAAATAAATCCAGTCCCCTTTTAAAGTTATCTATCGAATCCGCTGTCACCACCTCCTCTGGTAGAGAGTTCCACAGATTAACCACCCTTACTGTGAAGAACCCTTTTCTTTCTTTAAGGTGGAATCTTTTTACTTCTAACCTCAGGATGTCCTCTTGTCAGTGGAAAACCTCTTGGCACAAAAAGCTCCCCCGACAAATCTTTATACTGACCCTGGATGTATTTATATAAGGTAATCATATCTCCTCTTAGGGGGCTTTTTTCTAGAGATAATAAGTGTAATTTGGTTAGTCTTTCCTCATATCTTAGCCCCTCCATTCTCCTTATTAGTTTTGTTGCCCTTCTCTGTACCTTTTCCAGCTCTAAAATGTCCTTTTTATGAAGTGGTGCCCAAAATTGTCCTCCATATTCCAAATGAGGGCGTACTAGAGATTTGTATAGTGGCAGAATTATATTTGCTTCCCTGGCTTCTATACCTTTCCTAATACATGCTAATATTTTATTTGCCTTTGCAGCTGCTGCTTGGCTTTGAGCACTGTTACCTAGGTGGTTGTCCATAAGCTCCCAAATCCCTTTCAATATCTGATACACCTAGATTTGCTCCATTAAGATTATAAATTGCATGGCTATTTTTCCTTCCCAGATGCATAACTTTATATTTATTTGCATTAAATCTCATCTGCCATTTAGATGCCCATTCCTCAATTTTATGTAAATCCCTTTGGAGGGAAAGCACATCACTATCTGATTTAATTACCTTGCACAACTTCGTGTCATCAGCGAAAATGGAGGCCCCACACTCCAATCCTACCTCTAAGTCATTAATAAATATGTTAAAAAGGAGAATACCTAATACTGAACCCTGAGGAACCCCACTTACCACATTAGTCCAATCGGAATATGTTCCATTTACAACAACCCTTTGCTTCCTGTCTTTTAGCCAGCTCTCAATCCATGAGCAGATATTTACTGCAATTCCTGTATCCCTTAGTGTGCCCAATAGTCTCCCATGTGGCACTGTATCAAAAGCCTTTGCAAAATCCAAAAAGACTAAGGAGTTGCCTTTATCCAGGTTCCTACTAACCTCCTCATAGAAACTAATTAGATTTGTTTGACATGACCTATCCCTCATAAATCCATGTTCACTACCTCACTCACTCCCTTCCTTCCTTCCTCCTTCCTTCCGTCCTTCCTCACTGCCTCCCCCGCCCCATTACTCCCTCTATTCCTTACTTGCTCCCTCACTTCCTTCCTCCCTCCCTTGCTTCCTCCTTCCTTCCTTCCTTCCTCCCTCACTCCCTTCCTCCCTCCCTCCCTTCTTCTTACGTCCTTCCTCCCTCCCTCCCTTCCTCACTTACTTCCTCACTCCCTTCCTCCCTCTATTCCTTACTCCTTCCTTCCATCCTCCCTCCCTCCCTCCCTTCCTTCCTTCCTTCCTCCTTCCTTCTGTCATTCCTCCCTCCCACCCTCACTCTTTCACTCACTCCCTTCCTTCCTTCCTTTCTCCCTCCCTTCCTTCCTCCTTCCTTCTGTCCTTCCTCCCCCACTCTCTCCCTCGCTCCCTTCCTCCCTCTATTCCTTACTTCCTCCCTCACTTCCTTCC
The DNA here is from genome assembly GCA_027410445.1 of Discoglossus pictus. NCBI lineage: Eukaryota > Metazoa > Chordata > Amphibia > Anura > Alytidae > Discoglossus > Discoglossus pictus. The sequence goes on from JAPZIH010001183.1 coordinate 35,575, forward strand.
ACCCTCCCTTCCTTCCTCCTTCCTTCCTTCTGTCCTTCCTCCCTCCCTCTCTCTCTTACTCCCTTCCTTCCTCCTTCGCTCCCTTCCTCCCTCCTTCAGTCCCTTCCTTGCTCCCTCCCTCTCTCACTCCCTTCCTTCCTCCCTCACTCCCTCCCTCCCTCTCTCACTCCCTTCCTCCCTCACTCCCTTCCTTCCTCCACCCTTCCATCCTTCCTCACTCCCTTCCTCCCTCACTCCCTTCCTTCCTCCTTCCTTCCATCCTTCCTCACTCCCTCCCTCCCTTGCTCCCTCTCTCACTCCCTCTCTCCCTTCCTGCCTCACTCCCTTCCTTCTTCCTTCCTTCCATTCTTCCTCCCTCCCTCCCTTGCTCCCTCTCTCACTCCCTCCCTCACTCACTCACTCCCTTCCTCCCTCTATTCCTTCCTTCCTCCCTATCACGTGCATACAAGATCATCAGGCTCCATAGACTATCGACAGAACTGAGGAAGGAGTTTCCTTATGGGCATTGGAGACTCGAGATGAAACAATCACATTAATTGCCCCTCACCTCACCAGACATTTTATTAGTATATTTAAGTGGCACTTTTGAATTTAAAGGTCCACTGTAGATTGGGAAAAACGTCCTATGTTTGTATGTATATTGTAAAAAATGATTAGCATTGGGCACAAAAACATTTTTAGGGGAAAAAGTTATTGCAGTAGGCGCTGCTTGTGTCTGAAGGGTGCCATGTTTGTGTCTTCCATGCTTCCTTACGGCTTGCAGTGGGAGTCTCCTATTGTCAAGAGTGGAAGAAGGTGGGAGTGAGGACTGGTGGATTCAGATAAGGTAACAACACAGCAACAAATTAGAGGTGCTCAATCTGAGAACAAACAATACCTAAGTTTTGTAACCCACTCAGAGAGTCTGGTCACTCACTCAGAGAGTCTGGTCACCCACTCAGAGAGTCTGGTCACCCACTCATAGAGTCTGGTCACCCACTCAGAGAGTCTGGTCACCCACTCAGAGAGTCTGGTCACCTACTCATAGAGTCTGGTCACCTACTCAGAGAGTCTGGTCCCCCACTCAGAGTCTGGTCACCTACTCATAGAGTCTGGTCACTCACTCAGAGAGTCTGGTCACCCACTCAGAGAGTCTGGTCACCCACTCAGAGAGTCTGGTCTCCTACTCAGAGAGTCTAGTCACCCACTCAGAGAGTCTGGTCACCTACTGAGAGAGTCTGGTCACCCACTCAGAGAGTCTGGTCACTCACTCAGAGAGTCTGGTCACCCACTCAGAGAGTCTGGTCACTCACTCAGAGAGTCTGGTCACCCACTCAGAGAGTCTGGTCACCCACTCAGAGAGTCTGGTCACCCACTCAGAGAGTCTAGTCACCTACTCAGAGAGTCTGGTCACCCACTCAGAGAGTCTGTTCACTTACTCAGAGAGTCTGGTCACCCACTCAGAGAGTCTGGTCACCTACTCAGAGAGTCTAGTCACCCACTCAGAGAGTCTGGTCACCTACTCAGAGAGTCTGGTCACCCACTCAGAGAGTCTAGTCACCTACTCAGAGAGTCTGGTCACCCACTCAGAGAGTCTGTTCACTTACTCAGAGAGTCTGGTCACCCACTCAGAGAGTCTGGTCACCCACTCAGAGAGTCTGGTCACCCACTCAGAGAGTCTGGTCACCCACTCAGAGAGTCTGGTCAATCACTCAGAGAGTCTGGTCACCCACTGAGAGAGTCTGGTCACCCACTCAGAGAGTCTGGTCACCCACTCAGAGAGTCTAGTCACCTACTCAGAGAGTCTGGTCACCTACTCAGAGAGTCTGGTCACCTACTCAGAGAGTCTAGTCACCCACTCAGAGAGTCTGGTCACCTACTCAGAGAGTCTGGTCACCCACTCAGAATCTGGTCACCTACTCAGAGAGTCTGGTCACCTACTCAGAGAGTCTGGTCACCCACTCAGAGAGTCTGGTCACCTACTCAGAGAGTCTGGTCACCCACTCAAAGTCTGGTCACCTACTCAGAGAGTCTGGTCACCCACTCATAGAGTCTGGTCACCCACTCAGAGAGTCTGGTCACCCACTCAGAGAGTCTGGTCACCTACTCATAGAGTCTGGTCACCTACTCAGAGAGTCTGGTCCCCCACTCAGAGTCTGGTCACCTACTCATAGAGTCTGGTCACTCACTCAGAGAGTCTGGTCACCCACTCAGAGAGTCTGGTCACCCACTCAGAGAGTCTGGTCTCCTACTCAGAGAGTCTAGTCACCCACTCAGAGAGTCTGGTCACCTACTGAGAGAGTCTGGTCACCCACTCAGAGAGTCTGGTCACTCACTCAGAGAGTCTGGTCACCCACTCAGAGAGTCTGGTCACCCACTCAGAGAGTCTAGTCACCTACTCAGAGAGTCTGGTCACCCACTCAGAGAGTCTGTTCACTTACTCAGAGAGTCTGGTCACCCACTCAGAGAGTCTGGTCACCTACTCAGAGAGTCTAGTCACCCACTCAGAGAGTCTGGTCACCTACTCAGAGAGTCTGGTCACCCACTCAGAGAGTCTGGTCAATCACTCAGAGAGTCTGGTCACCTACTCAGAGAGTCTGGTCACCCACTCAGAGAGTCTGGTCAATCACTCAGAGAGTCTGGTCACCCACTGAGAGAGTCTGGTCACCCACTCAGAGAGTCTGGTCACCCACTCAGAGAGTCTAGTCACCTACTCAGAGAGTCTGGTCACCTACTCAGAGAGTCTAGTCACCCACTCAGAGAGTCTGGTCACCTACTCAGAGAGTCTGGTCACCCACTCAGAATCTGGTCACCCACTCAGAGAGTCTAGTCACCTACTCAGAGAGTCTGGTCACCTACTCAGAGAGTCTAGTCACCCACTCAGAGAGTCTGGTCACCTACTCAGAGAGTCTGGTCACCCACTCAGAATCTGGTCACCTACTCAGAGAGTCTGGTCACCTACTCAGAGAGTCTGGTCACCCACTCAGAGAGTCTGGTCACCTACTCAGAGAGTCTGGTCACCCACTCAAAGTCTGGTCACCTACTCAGAGAGTCTGGTCACCCACTTATAGAGTCTGGTCACCCACTCAGAGAGTCTGGTCACCCACTCAGAGAGTCTGGTCACCTACTCATAGAGTCTGGTCACCTACTCAGAGAGTCTGGTCCCCCACTCAGAGTCTGGTCACCTACTCATAGAGTCTGGTCACTCACTCAGAGAGTCTGGTCACCCACTCAGAGAGTCTGGTCATCTACTCAGAGAGTCTGGTCACCCACTCAGAGAGTCTGGTCACCCACTCAGAGTCTGGTCACCTACTCAGAGAGTCTGGTCACCTACTCAGAGAGTCTGGTCACCCACTCAGAGTCTGGTCACCTACTCAGAGAGTCTGGTCACCCACTCAGAGAGTCTGGTCACCTACTCATAGAGTCTGGTCACCTACTCAGAGAGTCTGGTCCCCCACTCAGAGTCTGGTCACCTACTCATAGAGTCTGGTCACTCACTCAGAGAGTCTGGTCACCCACTCAGAGTCTGGTCACCTACTCATAGAGTCTGGTCACCCACTCAGAGAACAACCTCTATTATCCTGTAGTATATCAGTCTGGTCTCGCTCACTACAGTGATCCAGCCCCAAAATACCAGGCATTTCTACCCTGAACAGGAAACAGCAAACCCCTGACATACATTTCAGCCTCTCTTGGGCTTCGTCAGTGAGGTGCAGCTCTCCTATCCTCCTATCATTGGTATTGGGGTTACCTTGGTTATGTTTGCACAACTTTAGCCTCATTAAGTCTGGCCAGACCATAACGTTTCCTTCAGATTTCCACAATGGTCCTGCATTGATCCAGAACCCATGGTCTCCACTGCACCAGTCCCGCAGCTACTACCACGATTTGCTGATGTTCCTTGCGACCTCACCGGGTCTATGACTGCCCAATAGATCTTATTACCGGGGGCCAAGGTGCCTTTTGGAAATATATACCCTCTTACTGTAACAGAACCTCAAATACTAAAAGAATACATCCAGGAGAATTTGGTTACCGGCGCCATTGACCATCCACCTAATTTGAAACAAATTAAACCATTTTAAAATCAAACAAACAAGCCACCCTATGTAAGAAGGTTTATGTTTAGGCCACTGGCCCGTGCCCATAAGTTCTGATATCAAAATCTATTCACCGGTGTAGATTTTGAGCACTCGATTCGGTCAAGACCGCCATTTATAGAATAGTTTTTTATTACTACGACTCACATATAGAGCTAAAAAGAGTCTAATAATTAACAAACAACCGCTTCAGTTAATTGACAAGTGTCACACTCAGATACAAGAATGTGACGATTATGAAACGTTTTATAACGTCATTACATATCATTATGTGATCCCTTTGTGATGTAATTGGACTTTATAATAGGTTTCACATTTAATAAGCACTTAGGAAATTCCCAATTGCTTAAGAAGTAGTTCCTGAGATATTCATTCCCATGTTCATAGCTTTGAAGTCAAATATACCAGAAGCTCGAAAGGAAGAAACGTCTTTACTTATAAAATACATATAGTGAAGGAGATAGTAGTATACCTTTAAGAGTGAGTAAGAAGAATATTCTATGACCCTTAAATGGTACCCCAAAGCTAGCACTTCTCTGTTGATGTTGGTGATCCTAAGTATTTAGAGGCTGCAATCCTCACAGAAAAAACTCACATTTTACAAAACCAGAAGGTTCTTGAGGTATAATTACTTAGAGATCCTAATTCTTATTGTTCACAATTACTGGCTCAGTAGCTTTATCTTATAATACAGAATATACAAGGAGCATACATCATCCTCCCATGCGCCGTTCTGCTCTTGGCGGGCTGATAATAATATAAATGTTACACGCTCTAGCGTCTGTTTCTTTTGCAACAAAGTATATTGTTGTAATCTGGTTAGATTTGCTAAACCAAATCCAGCTCGATAACTCTGGCGTCTGACGTCAGGCGCAGCACCTACGCGATAACAAATGTTTTTTCTTCACTTGACGCAGCGCTGTTCAGCAATTTATTTGTGTTTGGCTTCCATGACAACTTAGCTCATGTACTCAGGAGTTTGTTATTAAAGACAGCTGATTGGAGCTTCAAAGATGGTCGTCTTATGTAAACTTTTTATCTCATGTTATTGTTATAGCATATAAAATGTTAATTATATTATCACAATCCCATTCTATTTCTTTGGAAGCTGGGTGATTATTTTCAGGGCAGGGTCTGGGACCCTTTGATTAAATTAACTAAAATCCCTGTCCAGCTGTGCATGCCAGAACCACAAAGTGGTCGTTCCTGGCCATCCTGCCCTCGAGCAGGGCACTAGCCCAGCCTACCTGCCCCCAAGCAGTGCATGTGCCCGGCCTACCTGCCCCCAAGCAGGGCACATGCCTGAACTACTTACACCCAAACAGTACACGTCCCTGGCCTACCTGGCCACAAACAGTGCACGCGCCCTGCCATCCTGCCCCCAAGCAGTGCACTTCCCTGGCCTACCTGCCCCCAAGCTGGCATGTGCCTGGCCTACCTGCCCCCAAGTAGTGCATGTGCCTGGCCTACCAGCCCCCAAGCAGTGCACGTCCCTGGCTTACCTGTCCCCAAGCAGGGCACATACTCTGCCTACCTGCCCCCAAGCAGTGCACGTGCCTGGCCTACTTGCCCCCAAGCAGTACACGTCCCTGGCCTACCTGCCCCCAAGCAGTGCACGTGCCTGGCCTACATTCCCCCAAGCAGTGCACTTTCTGGGACTACCTGCCCCCAAGCAGTGCACATCCCTGCCCTAGCTGCCTCCAAGCAGTGCACATGTCTGGCCTACCTACCCTCAAGCAGTGAGCGTGCTTGGCTTACTTACCCCCAAGCAGTGCACGTCCCTGACCTACTCGCCCCCAAGCAGTGCACATGCCCGGCCTATCTGCCCCTTAGCAAGTCACGTGCCCAGCCTACCTGCCCCCAAGCAGTGCACGTCCCTGGCCTACCTGACTATAACTGCCCTAATACTAATACAGGACACCTCACCCTTTCACTGATCTAATACAGGACCCTCATCATATAACTGGTCTAATACAGGACCCTCATCATATAACTGATCTAATACAGGACCCTCACCATATAACTGATCTAATACAGGACCCTCATCATATAACTGATCTAATACAGGACCCTCACCATATAACTGATCTAATACAGGACCCTCATCATATAACTGGCCTAATACAGGACCCTCACCATATAACTGGCGTAATACAGGACCCTCATCATATAACTGATCTAATACAGGACCCTCATCATATAACTGGCCTAATACAGGACCCTCACCATATAACTGATCTAATACAGGACCCTCATCATATAACTGGCCTAATACAGGACCCTCATCATATAACTGGCGTAATACAGGACCCTCATCATATAACTGGCCTAATACAGGACCCTCATCATATAACTGGCCTAATACAGGACCCTCATCATATAACTGGCCTAATACAGGACCCTCATCATATAACTGGCCTAATACAGGACCCTCATCATATAACTGGCCTAATACAGGACCCTCATCATATAACTGGCGTAATACAGGACCCTCATCATATAACTGGCGTAATACAGGACCCTCATCATATAACTGATCTAATACAGGACCCTCATCATATAACTGGCCTAATACAGGACCCTCATCATATAACTGGCCTAATACAGGACCCTCATCATATAACTGGCGTAATACAGGACCCTCATCATATAACTGGCCTAATACAGGACCCTCATCATATAACTGATCTAATACAGGACCCTCACCATGTAACTGGCCTAATACAGGACCCTCATCATATAACTGGCCTAATACAGGACCCTCATCATATAACTGGCCTAATACAGGACCCTCATCATATAACTGATCTAATACAGGACCCTCATCATATAACTGGCCTAATACAGGACCCTCATCATATAACTGGCCTAATACAGGACCCTCATCATATAACTGATCTAATACAGGACCCTCATCATATAACTGGCCTAATACAGGACCCTCATCATATAACTGGCCTAATACAGGACCCTCACCATGTAACTGGCCTAATACAGGAGGGGTCTTATATTAGGACAGTTATATGGTGAGGGTTTCTGTTTTAGGCTCCAGTAGCAGGAAAGCTATAGGATGGGGTGGTTTAGTGATTAACCCACAATATGGGACAATTTATTGGTTTGTTTTTATGGGATTTTCTGCTGTATTCGCAGGACGGGACAATCAGCGGTGGACTGAACATTAACCCATTCTGAGCCAGCAATAAAACATTATCACCTCCATATAATGTCTGGGGCAAAGTCCTCACGAAATACAAAGACAGCCCGAGACGTAACTCTGAGGAGGGGCGGCAATGACATTCACCAACACCATGCAGAGTGGAGACACACCCCACAAAGACACCCCCAAATATACACCCCACACACAGACGCCCCACACACAAACACCCCCAAACAGACACCCCACACACAGACATTCCACACACCGACACCCCACACACAGACACCCACACACAGACACCCCCAAACAGAGACCCCACACAGATACCCCCCACACACACACAGACAACCCACATGCAGACACTCCACACACACAGACACCCCCAAACAGACACCCCCAAACAGACACCCCACACACAGACACCTCCCACACCTTGACACCTCCCAAACAGACACCTTACACACAGACACCCCCACACACAGACACCCCACACACAAACACTCCACACACAGACACCCCCAAACAGACACCCCACACACACAGACACCCCCCACACAGACAGGCCACACACAGACACCTCCCACACACAGACACCGCCCACACACAGACACCGCCCAAAAAGACACCCCACAGACAGACACCCCCAAACAGACACCCCACACACAGACACCACACACACAGACACCCCACACACAGACACCGCCCAAAAAGACACCCCACACACAGACACCGCCCAAAAAGACACCCCACACACAGACACCCCCAAACAGACACCCCACACACAGACACCCCCAAACAGACACCCCACACACAGACATCCCACACAGAGACACCCACAAACAGACACTCCACACACAGACACCCCCAAACAGACACCCCCACACACAGACACCCCCCAAGCAGACACCCCCCACACACAGACGCCCCACACACAGACAGCCCCAAACAGACACCACTCACACAGACACCCACACACAGACACCCTCAGACAGACACCCCACACACAGACATTCCACACACAGACACCCCACACACAGACACCCATACACAGACACCCCCAAACAGACACTCCCCACACAGATACCCCCACACACACACACAAACAACCCACACGCAGACACTCCACACACACAGACACCCCACACACAGACACCCCAAACCGACACCCCCAAACAGACACCCCACACCCAGACACCCCACACACAGACACCCCCAAACAGACACCCCACACAGATACCCCACACACAGACACCTCCCACACAGAGACACTGTCCAAACAGACACCCCACACACAGATACCCCAAAACAGACACCCCACACACAGACATCCCACACACAGATACCCCAAACACAGACACCCCCAAACAGACACCCCCACAAACAGAGACCCCCCAAACAGACACCCCACACACAGACACCCCACACACAGACACCCCACACAAAGACATTCCACACACCGACACCCCACACACAGACACCCGCAAACAGACACCCCACACACAGACACCCCACACACAGACACCCCCAAACAGACACCCCACACAGATACCCCACACACAGACACTGTCCAAACTGACACCCCACACACAGACACCCCAAAACAGACACCCACAAACAGACACTCCCAAACAGACACCCCACACACACAGACACCCCCAAATAGACACCCCACACACAGACACCCACACACAGACACCCCCAAACAGACAATCCCCACACAGATACCCCCCACACACACACAGACAACCCACACGCAGACACTCCACACACACAGACACCCCACACACAGACACCCCCAAACAGACACCCCCAAACAGACACCCCACACAGATACCCCACACACAGACACCTCCCACACAGAGACACTGTCCAAACAGACACCCCACACACAGACACCCCAAAACAGACACCCCACTTACAAACACCCCACACACAGACACCCACAAACAGACACCCCACACACACAGACACCCCCAAATAGACACCCCACACACACAGACACCCCCAAACAGACACCCCACACACAGACACCCCCAAATAGACACCCCACACACAAACACCCCACAAACAGACACCCACACACACAGACATCTCACTCACACAGACATCCCCAACACACAGACACCTCCCACACAGATACCCTACACACAGACACCTCCCACACACAGACACCCCACACACACAGACACCCCCAAAAAGACTCCCCACACACACAGACACCCCACACACAGACACCTCCCACACCTTGACACCTCCCAAACAGACACCTTACACACAGACACCCCCACACACAGACACCCCCAAACAGACACCCCACACACAGACACCACCCACACAGACAGGCCACACACAGACATCCCACACACAGACACCCCACACACACAGACACCCCACACACAGACACCTCCCACACACAGACACTGCCCAAAAAGACACCCCACAGACAGACACCCCCAAAACAGACACCCCACACACAGACACCCCACACACACAGACACCCCACACACAGACACCCCACACACAGACACCGCCCAGACACCCCACACACAGACATCCCACACACAGACACCCCACACACAGACAACCCCAAACAGACACCCCCACTCACAGACACCCCCCAAACAGACACCCCACACACACAGACAACCACAAATAGACACCCCACACACAGACACCTCGCACACAGATACCCCAATCACAGACACAGGAGGGGGCAGAGGAGGCTGACACAACTGGATGGACAGCTGGACATTGTGTACATATAGTTACTGTCATGTATAGGAGGCAGAGGAGGCTGACACAACTGGATGGACAGCTGGACATTGTGTACATATAGTTACTGTCATGTATAGGAGGCAGAGGAGGCTGACACAACTGGATGGACAGCTGGACATTGTGTACATATAGTTACTGTCATGTATAGGAGGAGGCAGAGGAGGCTGACACAACTGGATGGGCAGCTGGACATTGTGTACATATAGATACTGTCATGTATAGGAGGAGGCAGAGGAGGCTGACACAACTGGATGGACAGCTGGACATTGTGTACATATAGTTACTGTCATGTATAGGAGGAGGCAGAGGAGGCTGACACAACTGGATGGACAGCTGGACATTGTGTACATATAGTTACTGTCATGTATAGGAGGGGGCAGAGGAGGCTGACACAACTGGATGGACAGCTGGACATTGTGTACATATAGTTACTGTCATGTATAGGAGGAGGAAGAGGAGGCTGACACAACTGGATGGAGAGCTGGACATTGTGTGCATATAGTTACTGTCATGTATAGGAGGGGGCAGAGGAGGCTGACACAACTAGATGGACAGCTGGACATTGTGTACATATAGTTACTGTCATGTATAGGAGGGGGCAGAGGAGGCTGACACAACTGGATGGACAGCTGGACATTGTGTACATATAGTTACTGTAATGTATAGGAGGGGGCAGAGGAGGCGGACACAACTGGATGGACAGCTGGACATTGTGTACATATAGTTACTGTCATGTATAGGAGGGGGCAGAGGAGGCTGACACAACTGGATGGACAGCTGGACATTGGGTACATATAGTTACTGTCATGTATAGGAGGGGGCAGAGGAGGCTGACACAACTGGATGGACAGCTGGACATTGTGTACATATAGTTACTGTCATGTATAGGTGGAGGCAGAGGAGGCTGACACAACTGGATGGACAGCTGGACATTGGGTACATATAGTTACTGTCATGTATAGGAGGAGGCAGAGGAGGCTGACACAACTGGATGGACAGCTGGACATTGTGTGCATATAGTTACTGTCATGTATAGGAGGAGGCAGAGGAGGGTGACACAACTGGATGGACAGCTGGACATGGTGTACATATAGTTACTGTCATGTATAGGAGGAGGCAGAGGAGGCTGACACAACTGGATGGACAGCTGGACATTGTGTACATATAGTTACTGTCATGTATAGGAGGAGGCAGAGGAGGCTGACACAACTGGATGGACAGCTGGACATTGGGTGCATATAGATACCGTCATGTATAGGAGGAGGCAGAGGAGGCTGACACAACTGGATGGACAGCTGGACATTGTGTACATATAGTTACTGTCATATATAGGAGGCTGACACAACTGGATGGACAGCTGGACATTGTGTACATATAGTTACTGTCATGTATAGGAGGCAGAGGAGGCTGACACAACTGGATGGACAGCTGGACATTGTGTGCATTTAGTTACTGTCATGTATAGGAGGAGGCAGAGGAGGCTGACACAACTGGATGGGCAGCTGGACATTGTGTACATATAGTTACTGTCATGTATAGGAGGAGACAGAGGAGGCTGACACAACTGGATGGACAGCTGGACATTGTGTACATATAGTTACTGTCATGTATAAGAGGAGGCAGAGGAGGCTGACACAACTGGATGGACAGCTGGACATTGTGTACATATAGTTACTGTCATGTATAGGAGGGGGCAGAGGAGGCTGACACAACTGGATGGACAGCTGGACATTGTGTACATATAGTTACTGTCATGTATAGGAGGAGGCAGAGGAGGCTGACACAACTGGATGGAGAGCTGGACATTGTGTGCATATAGTTACTGTCATGTATAGGAGGGGGCAGAGGAGGCTGACACAACTAGATGGACAGCTGGACATTGTGTACATATAGTTACTGTCATGTATAGGAGGGGGCAGAGGAGGCTGACACAACTGGATGGACAGCTGGACATTGTGTACATATAGTTACTGTAATGTATAGGAGGGGGCAGAGGAGGCTGACACAACTGGATGGACAGCTGGACATTGTGTACATATAGTTACTGTCATGTATAGGAGGGGGCAGAGGAGTCTGACACAACTGGATGGACAGCTGGACATTGGGTTCATATAGTTACTGTCATGTATAGGAGGGGGCAGAGGAGGCTGACACAACTGGATGGACAGCTGGACATTGTGTACATATAGTTACTGTCATGTATAGGTGGAGGCAGAGGAGGCTGACACAACTGGATGGACAGCTGGACATTGGGTACATATAGTTACTGTCATGTATAGGAGGAGGCAGAGGAGGCTGACACAACTGGATGGACAGCTGGACATTGTGTGCATATAGTTACTGTCATGTATAGGAGGAGGCAGAGGAGGGTGACACAACTGGATGGACAGCTGGACATGGTGTACATATAGTTACTGTCATGTATAGGAGGAGGCAGAGGAGGCTGACACAACTGGATGGACAGCTGGACATTGTGTACATATAGTTACTGTCATGTATAGGAGGAGGCAGAGGAGGCTGACACAACTGGATGGACAGCTGGACATTGGGTGCATATAGATACCGTCATGTATAGGAGGAGGCAGAGGAGGCTGACACAACTGGATGGACAGCTGGACATTGTGTACATATAGTTACTGTCATATATAGGAGGCTGACACAACTGGATGGACAGCTGGACATTGTGTGCATATAGTTATTGTCATGTATAGGAGGAGGCAGAGGAGGCTGACACAACTGGATGGACAGCTGGACATTGTGTACATATAGTTACTGTAATGTATAGGAGGGGGCAGAGGAGGCTGACACAACTGGATGGACAGCTGGACATTGTGTACATATAGTTACTGTCATGTATAGGAGGAGGCAGAGGAGGCTGACACAACTGGATGGGCAGCTGGACATTGTGTACATATAGTTACTGTCATGTATAGGAGGGGACAGAGGAGGCTGACACAACTGGATGGACAGCTGGACATTGTGTACATATAGTTACTGTCATATATAGGAGGCTGACACAACTGGATGGACAGCTGGACATTGTGTGCATATAGTTACTGTCATGTATAGGAGGGGGCAGAGGAGGCTGACACAACTGGATGGACAGCTGGACATTGTGTGCATATAGTTACTGTCATGTATAGGAGGAGGGAGAGGAGGCTGACACAACTGGATGGACAGCTGGACATTGTGTACATATAGTTACTGTCATGTATAGGAGGAGGCAGAGGAGGCTGACACAACTGGATGGACAGCTGGACATTGTGTGCATATAGTTACTGTCATGTATAGGAGGAGGCAGAGGAGGCTGAAACAACTGGATGGACAGCTGGACATTGTGTACATATAGTTACTGTCATGTATAGGAGGAGGCAGAGGAGGCTGACACAACTGGATGGACAGCTGGACATTGTGTACATATAGTTACTGTCATGTATAGGAGGAGGCAGAGGAGGCTGACACAACTGGATGGACAGCTGGACATTGTGTACATATAGTTACTGTCATGTATAGGAGGAGGCAGAGGAGGCTGACACAACTAGATGGACAGCTGGACATTGTGTACATATAGTTACTGTCATGTATAGGAGGAGGCAGAGGAGGCTGACACAACTGGATGGACAGCTGGACATTGTGTACATATAGTTACTGTCATGTATAGGAGGAGGCAGAGGAGGCTGACACAACTGGATGGACAGCTGGACATTGTGTACATATAGTTACTGTCATGTATAGGAGGAGGCAGAGGAGGCTGAAACAACTGGATGGACAGCTGGACATTGTGTACATATAGTTACTGTCATGTATAGGAGGAGGCTGAAACAACTGGATGGACAGCTGGACATTGTGTACATATAGATACTGTCATGTATAGGAGGAGGCAGAGGAGGCTGACACAACTGGATGGACAGCTGGACATTGTGTACATATAGTTACTGTCATGTATAGGAGGAGGCAGAGGAGGCTGACACAACTGGATGGACAGCTGGACATTGTGTACATATAGTTACTGTCATGTATAGGAGGAGGCAGAGGAGGCTGACACAACTGGATGGACAGCTGGACATTGTGTACATATAGTTACTGTCATGTATAGGAGGAGGCAGAGGAGGCTGACACAACTGGATGGACAGCTGGACATTGTGTACATATAGTTACTGTCATGTATAGGAGGAGGCAGAGGAGGCTGACACAACTAGATGGACAGCTGGACATTGTGTACATATAGTTACTGTCATGTATAGGAGGAGGCAGAGGAGGCTGACACAACTGGATGGACAGCTGGACATTGTGTACATATAGTTACTGTCATGTATAGGAGGAGGCAGAGGAGGCTGACACAACTGGATGGACAGCTGGACATTGTGTACATATAGTTACTGTCATGTATAGGAGGAGGCAGAGGAGGCTGAAACAACTGGATGGACAGCTGGACATTGTGTACATATAGTTACTGTCATGTATAGGAGGAGGCTGAAACAACTGGATGGACAGCTGGACATTGTGTACATATAGATACTGTCATGTATAGGAGGAGGCAGAGGAGGCTGACACAACTGGATGGACAGCTGGACATTGTGTACATATAGTTACTGTCATGTATAGGAGGAGGCAGAGGAGGCTGACACAACTGGATGGACAGCTGGACATTGTGTACATATAGTTACTGTCATGTATAGGAGGAGGCAGAGGAGGCTGACACAACTGGATGGACAGCTGGACATTGTGTACATATAGTTACTGTCATGTATAGGAGGAGGCAGAGGAGGCTGACACAACTGGATGGACAGCTGGACATTGTGTGCATATAGTTACTGTCATGTATAGGAGGGGGCAGAGGAGGCTGACAGAACTGGATGGACAGCTGGACATTGTGTGCATATAGATACTGTCATGTATAGGAGGAGGCAGAGGAGGCTGACACAACTGGATGGACAGCTGGACATTGTGTACATATAGTTACTGTCATGTATAGGAGGAGGCAGAGGAGGCTGACACAACTGGATGGACAGCTGGACATTGTGTACATATAGTTACTGTCATGTATAGGAGGAGGCAGAGGAGGCTGACACAACTGGATGGACAGCTGGACATTGTGTACATATAGTTACTGTCATGTATAGGAAGAGGCAGAGGAGGCTGACACAACTGGATGGACAGCTGGACATTGTGTACATATAGTTACTGTCATGTATAGTAAGAGGCAGAGGAGGCTGACACAACTGGATGGACAGCTGGACATTGTGTGCATATATTTACTGTCATGTATAGGAGGAGGCAGAGGAGGCTGACACAACTGGATGGACAGGTAAACATTGTGTGCATATAGTTACTGTCATGTATAGGAGGAGGCAGAGGAGGCTGACACAACTGGATGGACAACTGGACATTGGGTGCATATAGTTACTGTCATGTATAGGAAGAGGCAAAGGAGGCTGTCACAACTGGATGGACAGCTGGACATTGTGTGCATATAGATACTGTCATGTATAGGAGGAGGCAGAGGAGGCTGACACAACTGGATGGACAGCTGGATATTGTGTACATATAGTTACTGTCATGTATAGGAGGAGGCAGAGGAGGCTGACACAACTGGATGGACAGCTGGACATTGTGTGCATATAGTTACTGTCATGTATTGGAGGAGGCAGAGGAGGCTGACACAACTGGATGGACAGCTGGACATTGGGTGCATATAGTTACTGTCATGTATAGGAGGAGACAGAGGAGGCTGACACAACTGGATGGACAGCTGGACATTGTGTACATATAGTTACTGTCATGTATAGGAGGAGGCAGAGGAGGCTGACACAACTGGATGGACAGCTGGACATTGTGTACATATAGTTACTGTCATGTATAGGAGGAGGCAGAGGAGGCTGACACAACTGGATGGACAGCTGGACATTGTGTGCATATAGTTACTATCATGTATAGGAGGACGCAGAGGAGGCTGACACAACTGGATGGACAGCTGGACATTGTGTACATATAGTTACTGTCATGTATAGGAGGAGGCAGAGGAGGCTGACACAACTGGATGGACAGCTGGACATTGTGTAGCATATAGTTACTGTCATGTATAGGAGGAGGCAGAGGAGGCTGACACAACTGGATGGACAGCTGGACATTGTGTGCATATAGTTACTGTCATGTATAGGAGGAGGCAGAGGAGGCTGACACAACTGGATGGACAGCTGGACATTGTGTACATATAGTTACTGTCATGTATAGGAGGAGGCAGAGGAGGCTGACACAACTGGATGGACAGCTGGACATTGTGTACATATAGTTACTGTCATGTATAGGAGGAGGCAGAGGAGGCTGACACAACTGGATGGACAGCTGGACATTGTGTACATATAGTTACTGTCATGTATAGGAGGAGGCAGAGGAGGCTGACACAACTGGATGGACAGCTGGACATTGTGTACATATAGTTACTGTCATGTATAGGAGGGGGCAGAGGAGGCCTACTCAACTGGATGGACAGCTGGACATTGTGTACATATAGTTACTGTCATGTATAGGAGGCTGAGGAGGCTGACACAACTGGATGGACAGCTGGACATTGGGTGCATATAGTTACTGTCATGTATAGGAAGAGGCAGAGGAGGCTGACACAACTGGATGGACAGCTGGACATTGTGTACATATAGTTACTGTCATGTATAGGAGGAGGCAGAGGAGGCTGACACAACTGGATGGACAGCTGGACATTGTGTACATATAGTTACTGTCATGTATAGGAGGGGGGCAGAGGAGGCTGACACAACTGGATGGACAGCTGGACATTGTGTACATATAGTTACTGTCATGTATAGGAGGAGGCAGAGGAGGCTGACACAACTGGATGGACAGCTGGACATTGTGTACATATAGTTACTGTCATGTATAGGAGGAGGCAGAGGAGGCTGACACAACTGGATGGACAGCTGGACATTGTGTACATATAGTTACTGTCATGTATAGGAGGAGGCAGAGGAGGCTGACACAACTGGATGGACAGCTGGACATTGTGTTCATATAGTTACTGTCATGTATAGGAGGAGGCAGAGGAGGCTGACACAACTGGATGGACAGCTGGACATTGTGTACATATAGTTACTGTCATGTATAGCAGCGGCAGAGGAGGCTGACACAACTGGATGGACAGCTGGACATTGTGTACATATAGTTACTGTCATGTATAGGAGGAGGCAGAGGAGGCTGACACAACTGGATGGACAGCTGGACATTGTGTACATATAGTTACTGTCATGTATAGGAGGAGGCAGAGGAGGCTGACACAACTGGATGGACAGCTGGACATTGTGTGCATATAGTTACTGTCATGTATAGGAGGAGGCAGAGGAGTCTGACACAACTGGATGGACAGCTGGACATTGGGTTCATATAGTTACTGTCATGTATAGGAGGGGGCAGAGGAGGCTGACACAACTGGATGGACAGCTGGACATTGTGTACATATAGTTACTGTCATGTATAGGAGGAGGCAGAGGAGGCTGACACAACTGGATGGACAGCTGGACATTGTGTACATATAGTTACTGTCATGTATAGGAGGAGGCAGAGGAGGCTGACACAACTGGATGGACAGCTGGACATTGTGTGCATATAGATACTGTCATGTATAGGAGGAGGCAGAGGAGGCTGACACAACTGGATGGACAGCTGGACATTGTGTACATATAGTTACTGTCATGTATAGGAGGCTGACACAACTGGATGGACAGCTGGACATTGTGTGCATATAGTTACTGTCATGTATAGGAGGAGGCAGAGGAGGCTGACACAACTGGATGGACAGCTGGACATTGTGTACATATAGTTACTGTCATGTATAGGAGGAGGCAGAGGAGGCTGACACAACTGGATGGACAGCTGGACATTGTGTACATATAGTTACTGTCATGTATAGGAGGAGGCAGAGGAGGCTGACACAACTGGATGACAGCTGGACATTGTGTACATATAGTTACTGTCATGTATAGGAGGAGGCAGAGGAGGCTGACACAACTGGATGGACAGCTGGACATTGTGTACATATAGTTACTGTCATGTATAGGAGGAGGCGAGGAGGCTGACACAACTGGATGGACAGCTGGACATTGTGTGCATATAGTTACTGTCATGTATAGGAGGAGGCAGAGGAGGCTGACACAACTGGATGGACAGCTGGACATTGTGTGCATATAGTTACTGTCATGTATAGGAGGAGGCAGAGGAGGCTGACACAACTGGATGGACAGCTGGACATTGTGTACATATAGTTACTGTCATGTATAGGAGGAGGCAGAGGAGGCTGACACAACTGGATGGACAGCTGGACATTGTGTACATATAGTTACTGTCATGTATAGGAGGAGGCAGAGGAGGCTGACACAACTGGATGGACAGCTGGACATTGTGTACATATAGTTACTGTCATGTATAGGAGGAGGCAGAGGAGGCTGACACAACTGGATGGACAGCTGGACATTGTGTACATATAGTTACTGTCATGTATAGGAGGAGGCAGAGGAGGCTGACACAACTGGATGGACAGCTGGACATTGTGTACATATAGTTACTGTCATGTATAGGAGGAGGCAGAGGAGGCTGACACAACTGG
Source organism: Discoglossus pictus (assembly GCA_027410445.1). Taxonomy (NCBI): domain Eukaryota; kingdom Metazoa; phylum Chordata; class Amphibia; order Anura; family Alytidae; genus Discoglossus; species Discoglossus pictus. The sequence continues at coordinate 54,200 of JAPZIH010001183.1, forward strand.
ATGGACAGCTGGACATTGTGTACATATAGTTA